>PVIJ01006139.1:31011-95535 GCA_004024925.1 Scalopus aquaticus
GAGCAAAGAAAATGCAGTGGAACAAGGACAGTCTATTCAATAAATGGTGCTGGGAAAACTGGACAGCCACATGCAAAAAAATGAAGCTAGAATACTACCTCACACCCTGCACAAAAGTCAACTCAAAATGGATAAAAGACCTGGATGTAAGACCTGAAACCATAAAATGTATAGAAGAAAATATAGGCAAAACTCTACACGATATACATCTCAGCAAAATCTTGAAAGACACATCCCTCAAAGCGAAGGAAGTGAAAGACATGATAAACAGATGGGATTATATCAAAATAAAAAGCTTCTGTACAGCAAAAGAGACATTAACCAAAACTAACAGACACCCTACCAACTGGGAAAAGATCTTTGCACACAATACATCCAATAAAGAACTGATAACAAAAATTTACAAGGAACTCACACACCTCAAAAAAACAAAGCCAATAACCCAGTCAAAAAATGGGCAGAAGAGCTAAAAAGACACTTCTCCAAAGAAGAAAAGCAAATGGCCAACAGATACATGAAAAAATGCTCAACATCACTTATAATCAAGGAAATGCAAATCAAAACCACCATGAGATACCACCTCACACCTGTGAGGATGGCACACATTAAAAATACAGGCACCAACAAATGCTGGAAAGGATGTGGAGAAAAAGGAACTCTTCTACACTGCTGGTGGGAATACGAACTGGTCCAACCACTATGGAAAGCTGTATGGTGATTCCTCAAACTGCTAAACATGGAGCTTCCATATGAACCAGCAATACCACTTTTGGGAATCTACCCAAAAACACTAATCCAAAAGGATACATGCACCCGTATGTTCATTGCAGCACTGTTCACATAGCAAAGGTATGGAAGCAACCCAGATGTCCAAAAATAGATGACTGGATCAAGAAGATGTGGTACATATACACAATGGAATACTATTCAGCATTCAAAGAAGATAAACTCATGCAATTTGCAGCGACATGGATGGAATTAAAGGGGATCATACTCAGTGAAATGAGCCAGAAAGAAAGAGAAAAATATCGAATGGTTTCACTTATAACAGGACTATAGGGAAACCAAATAGGAGAGAGCCACTCAGCAGGTGGGGGGGGGGGGGGTTTGCAGGGGGAGGGGAGGATAAGGCCACAAAATGTAATAGAAAAGAACACAAGGGACCATGGAGATGGATCACGGGTGAATCAGTGGTGGGCTACCCAAGGGGAATATAAAATGTAAAAGACATAAATTTTAAAAAAAATCAAAACTCCTTCCACATAATAGTAGTGAACATTAAGAAATAATCTCACTTATAATAATAAAAAGGAATAAAGTGCCTAGGAATAAATTTTCACAAAAGAAATGCAGAGATAAACAATGGAAACTATTTTTTAAAAAATCATTGGAAGAAATGAAAGAAGATCCAAGTGAATGGAAGGATACTTCATGTTGGTGGATAAGACTTAATGTGATTAAAATACAAATACCCCCCAAACTGGTTGACATTTTCAATGTGAACTCTATTAAAATCCCAGCTGCCCTTTTTGGGAAAATTGACAACCTGATTGCATAATTCGATTGAAACCATATAATTCAAATGGCCTCAGAATATCCAAAACAATACTGAAGAAGAATGACAAAGCTAAAGTACTCATACTTTCTAATTTCAAAATCTACAATAAAACAATAGTAATCAATCTTGTGGTACTGACATTTAAAAAAGATATAAAGATTTATGGAACAAAATTGAGATTCCAAAATTGAAAGGTGAGAGTTTTTTTCAATTCTCAAACAGAATTGAGAATTATATCCTCACATTTATGGTCAACTGATTTTTTATATGGGTGCCAAGACATTCCAATGACGGAATAAATTTTCTTTCAAAAAAATGTCTAAAGATTTTGATATCTGCATACAAATGAAAATTGGACTTCTACTTTATCTCAAACCTAAATTAACTCAAAATGGATCATATTATATTAATCCATTTATATGAAATGTCCAAAAGATAAATCTACAGAAATGGGAAGTAGACTAGAGATTGCTTGTGGCTAGAGCAGGTTTGGGGGCAGTGGGGAGGGTATAGGCAGAAATGGGGAATGACTACTAATGTGTATATGATTTCTTTGGGAGTGTTAAAATGTTTCAAGTTAGATTTTGCTAATCTAATCAAATTAGACTAGAGTTGCACAACTCTTTGAACATCCGATGTGGGGTAGCCGACAATAAAGCTGTTGTTTTTGTTCTTGTTTTTTAAGATTTATTTATTTAAGCTGGGGTACAGGCCAGAGGCGTGGCGCGGCAAGAAGGCTCACCAGAGACAGAGCAGAGAGCAGAATAGGCAGATCAGAAATACACTGCTGAGGGGAGCAGCGGGCAAGGCAGGAGAGGTCTGCCACGCCATGAAGAAATCTCCCCAGCCGGGCATCAAACTTGCATCACCGCTGCCGACAGCTCCACAGCCACCAGGGAGGCCCCAATAAAGCTGTTTTTAAGAAAAGAAGACCCAGAGCCTCCCCGGTGGAGCAAGGGGTTGAGTCTCAGCACTGTGAACCTATAGGCTGCCACTGCAGCATGAGTTCGATCCCCGCCAGGAGTTGACCCACATGGTGCAGCAGACCTCTTGTCTCACCTGCTGCTCCTCTCAGCAGTATACTTCAATAGATCTTCCTGTTCTGCTCCCCATTCTATCTCTGGTGAATCCTCTCACCCCCCTCCTTTGGCTTACCCCCAGCACTTGTATGCATAAATAAATAAATCTTAAAAAAAAAAAAGAAAGGAAGACTCAACTATGACAGACATCCAACATCATAAATGAACCTCACAGGCATTATAGAGAGCCCAGGAAATCAGAAACAGAAGAGTATTTCAATATAAAACATTTATATGAAGTTCAAGAACTTATAACACTGGCCAATGATAAGTCAGAGAGTTGACCAACTCTGGGAGAATAAGTGTCGATTAAGCAAGAGTACAAAAAATCAAGGGCTCTGGTCTTCTGGAAATGTTCTATATCTTGATTTGGATGGTCCTTACATAAGCTTATACACATGAATATTATCTCTCTCTCTCTCTCTCTCTCTCTCTCTCTCTATATATATATATATATATATATATATATAATATTATTAGAATATATATAATTATATATAATATAATATATAATATAATTATATATAATATAATATATTATTAGTATTATATTATTAGAATACTTTGTCTTTTACAGTTTGTATAATTCACCTCAATTTTAAAATTGAAAAAAAAAATTTTAAACTATGTCTGCTAGCACTTTCATGGTCAACCAGAGACAGTAAAATAGTAGATTACTGTGTTGTTAAGAAGAAAAGATTTAGAGTTGAAATTCCCTTAGTCCAGTATTGGTTTTCCCATTCCCTGGCTAAAGGACTTTGTGTAAATTATTTAATATGTATGATTTTCTCATTGCTAAAATGGAGATGATGAAAATATCTGCCTGAAAGGTGCCTTGGTAGAGAATGCAAACATAAACTGGGAATGTGAGTACATTTGTTAAAACTTCATGGAGAACTCAAAATTCACATATTTGAAAAAAAACAAATAGGGGTTTTCTTGACTTTTCAAATTTAGGCTGCCAGTATAGCAGCTCTTACTAAATTGTGCTTTGTGTTAACATGGTTGGACTATCATAAAGATGTAAAAGAAACAGTACAGGGAACTCATTGTTGCACTTTTTTTTTTTTTAAAGATTTATTGATTTATACATACAGCTGGGGTATAGGCCAGAGGTGTGGGGCGGCGAGAAGGTTTACCAGACACAGAGTGGGCAGCAGAACAGGCAGATCAGAAATACACTGCTGAGTGGAGAAGCGGGAGAGGCAGGAGAGGTCTGCCACGCCATGTGGGATTCTCCCCGGCCGGGCTTCGAACTCGCATTGCGCACTGCTGACAGCTCCACAGCGCAGCACTCATCCGCTGCGCCACCAGGGAGGCCCCTCATTGTTGAACTTTTTAAAGTAATTTTTTTGCTCCATCTCCCAATAAAGATTCTTTCAGGAAGGTCCATAGGAGAAATTTCTGTATTTTCCTATTGCTTGATCATGTATTATTTTCTTTGATTCATAAAAACCAATATTGTTTTTTATCTTTATAATGCCTACCAAAAACAAAAAAAAAAAACAAAAAACCCACATCCCGTTAGTTCTTTTTCCAATGGAGTTATTTTTTTTAATGGAAATTTTTAAAAAATTGACTGGTTCAATATGGAATTTTCCACATAAAAGTGTGTGGCCTATGCCAAACACTTTCCTTTACATGTATTTTATACCTTTTTGCCATTCTTAGTTTCATTCTATTTTCCTACCAGTATTCTCTCTCTGTCTCAGCTCTCTGATTCTCTGACTTTAACTTGTTTATTACATTGTATATGTCTTGGAAGCCTGTTTCAAGTCATGCTTAGAATAGAAGGTTATAAAGAACAAAAACAGCAACAACGAAGAGACTTAGCTAAATCCAAATCTAATTTGTGAAACAGCTCCAGTAGAGAAGTCATCAGCACAGAGTACAATAAGATATACCAATAGGTACAAAGATAGGTACCTATTTGACAGAATTTGCTGAAGGAGCTTTTCTTGGCATCTTTTATGCTCATTTTAATACCAGAAGTCTACTGACTGGAATGGAATACTGTTTTGTTTATTTCTCTAACACAGCAGCAGGAACAGTGTCTGCCTCATGGTAAGTACTCAATTAAGGTTCACTGAATTAATTAGTGCCACCTATAAAGTGTGAAGTTTCACTTCCTCAGGGCATGACTACAGTTACATACAATTTCTTCCAAACTACCATGAAAATGCAAGGTATGCATACACGCATGGCTTATGTGAGAGACAATGAAATGAAATACCCATTGATATTGGGCAAGACAGATACCCTCTTAGCTTTTTTTTTTTAATCAAGTTATTTGTAATGGAAAAAAAATTTTTCTGGTTCAATATAATGTTTTCCACAGAAAACAATTGTTACTCTGAATTCTACAAATAAGATGCTCAATTAGTCTTTCCTTATGAAGTATAATGTAACCTAACAATTTTTTAATAAAATAAGTCACCCCTTTAAATCAGTAAGTAATCTTATCATTTCAGTTGCACATGAAACATTCATATCATATTTTATAGAAAAGAAGGTAAGGGACTTCTGAAAAAGACCTACAAGCATGGAGAGAACAGAAGAAGGGAGAATAGCAATAAAAATATTGTAAGCTGGAAAGCAGATGGATGAAAAGTAATCAATTTAGCAGAACGAAAGTCTAAGCTAGCAGCAGGGAACACTGAGAACCAACCTCATCTTCACCAAGCAATTCTCAAAGCACTCAGAGACAGGCAACAACAAGCACTTCTGGAAGGGGTGAAGGACGGACATACTTTAAATAAAAATAACTGAGTAAAAGCATTATAAGAAGCAGTTATTCTCCTGGAGATTCCACTGTGCTCCAGAGTAAAAGTGCTTTCCTCACCCTAACAGATTCTAAATACATTCTCCAAAGAGTATAAATGGAAGGTCTTCATACACAAAATGCCAGACATAGCAGAAAGTATAATCTTTGAACCACAAGTAGGGATTAAGTGAAAATATGCCTACTGAATGTTGAAATCGCCAGTCTTCTGAATGCTGGCAATCAGGCCATCATCCTCCAGGACAAAAGAAGATTGAAAATTCTTCTCCGGGAAATCCAACCAGTCTCAGAGTAAAAATGTAAGATATTTGCATTGGGATGTCCAACTAACAACCAAGCAGACCATTCTATACTGAAACTGAAAGTCAATCAGTCCCAATCTCATATTAAGAGCTAGTTAGCTTCCATTAATAGTATATAAAATGCAACTGATTTATCATGTAAACTCCCTAAATAAGTTTCATAGTTATAGATAGTAGTTATTTTTCTATTCTTAATATCCTATACAATCAACCTTGTCATCTGTGAAAAGAGATAGTTTGATCCAAAACATCAGTATTTTTTCAATCTCCCTAGGTGATTCTGATTATATCCAGAGTTATAAAAATCTCTGCTGTACTGTAAAACCTGTAAGTAAAAAAACTACCAAAGAGAGCTCAGTGCAAGAAACAGAAACTGCAAAGAAATGACAACTCTAAAGAAACTAGTACTGATATGATCAAAGGTATCAGAGAAGAATAGATGTTACAACTCAGAAGTTAAACAGAACTGATTTCACATACTGGACACACTTTATTGGCCTTATGACCTTGAACTGTTTACTTAAGTTCTTTGAAACTGTTTCTTCATCTACAAAAGAGTGATAATATTCACATCCACCTCAGGGTTTCTGTGAATGTAAAATGAGATGATAATACCTGGAATGCTATTAGAAGAGTGTCTGCCACAAGGTATTATTAGCAATATGCAGCAGTCATTCTAGATGAAACTCCTTTCACTGTTACCTGTTATATTGAGATTCCCACATGGCCAGGCAGACCTCTCCTGCCTTGCCCGCTGCTCCCCTCAGCAGTGTATTTCGTCCATCTGCCTGTTCTGCTCCCCACTCTGTCTCTGGTGAACCCTCTCGCCGCCCCACGCCTCTGGCCTGTGCCCCAGCTTGTATGCATAAATAAATAAATCTAAAAAAAAAAAATTTTGGAAAAGAAAACTTTATAAAAAAAAAAAAAGAAAGTTACTTAAACTAAGAGAACAAGAAGATTCTTAAGTTTAACTTTAATGGCAAGATGCCCTTCTCCATTTGAACACTGGTGATCAGGATCTTATCCCCTGCACTTGAATTTAAATTTGTCAGGATTGTTTACATTGTCTTTTTTTAACCCTCCTGGCTATGAGCGCATAGACAGCAATAAAGCTCCCTAAGTCTCAAAAAGAACCCAGGAATTACAAGGTCTTAAGTTCTCAAAAGACTTCATTTGGAATTTTCAGAGCTGAACTTGATAGTCCTTAAATAATCAACAAAATGTATTTCAGAATCATCTTGGCCAACAAAAGAAAATAAAATTTCTCGCGTGACAAAATACAAACAGAAAATCACCCGTTTTTCAATTTTCCAACTACAACCTGAAAAAATAGGTAAATTCTAGAAACTATTTTAAATCACCTCTACTGGAATTCAAATAAAATCATCCCTCATAAAAAGACATTCTTCGCATCTCAGTACCATTTGCAGAATGTGGCAGCTCTCTCTAGCACTAGCATCTTCACTACAAGTGCCTGCCCAAGTACAGGGTATCTTCTCCTTTTCTCTCTGATTTCTAAGAAACATCTAGCCTATTTTTTTTTAAAGATTTATTTATTTATACATACAAGCTGGGGTACAGGCCAGAGGCGTGGGGCGGTGAGAGGGTTCACCAGAGACAGAGTGGGGAACAGAACAGGCAGATCAGAGATACACTGCTGAGGGGAGCAGTGGGCGAGGCAGGAGAGGTCTGCCGCACGATGTGGGATTCTCCCTGGCTGGGCGTCGAACTCGCATCACGAGCCGCCGACAGCTCCACAGCGCAGCTCTCAACCTCTGCGCCACCGGGGAGGCCCCCATCTAGCCTATTTTAAAAAGGTAAAAAGTAACACCAGAAACATAACAATTATCTGAACATTAGGTCAAAGACTTGACACTATTTCTTTTTAGAGCAAGCTGAATGAAAAATGCAATTGTTGAGCTGTGTTAGCTCTTTATAGATCTTCAATATCAGTCCCTTATCTTTTGTATGTTGCACAAATATTTTTTCCCATTCAATAGGAGCTCTTTGTTTAGGTTACTGTCTCTTCTGCTGTACAGAAGCTTTTCAGTTTGATGTAACCCCACCTGTTTATCTTCTCCTTTGTTGTCCTTGCTTCTGGAGAAGAACCCTCAAAGATGTTTCTGAGGTTTATGTCATGGAGTGTTTTGTCTATGTTTTCTTCTATATAATTTATGGCATCAGGTATTACATTCAAGGCTTTTATCCATTTTGAGTTGATTTATGCACTGTGGTGTGAGATAGTAATCTAGTTTCATTCTTTTGCATTACACAGTCCAGTTTTCTCAATATCATTTATTGAAGAGGCTTTCCTTATTCCAATGTATATTCTTTGCCATCAGTTGACCATATATGTGTGATTTTATTTCTGGACTTACAGTTAGATTCCATTGGTCTGTGTGGCTGTTTTTGTTCCAATACCATGCTGTTTTTATTATAATGGCTTTTAGTATTGTTCGAAGTCTGGGAGAATAATGTCTCCACTCATCCCCCTTTTGGCAGCAAGGGAGGAGTTAAAAGGGGGGTCAAAACAGTGGAAGGAAGAACACAAGGGAATATGGTGATGGTTCACAGGTGATATGGTGATGGTAGAACTATGAGGACTACATCTGAGGAGGGAAACCAATTACTGTACAAAAATGAACAAAAATGTAAGAAAATCTCAGAGGTATATAGCTGATGGAGGAGATATAATGCAAAATAAGATTAGAACCAGACCCACACAAGAAAGTGGGGGTAGAAGAAATCAACATAACCATTAGCATAATCCCTAGGTGCCAGCTCCTAAGTTACAAAGCATAGGTAGGAGCCAGATTGCAGTCTAAGGGCAAAATATGGAGACTGAGCCCATTGTAGAATCTGTGGTCTCTTTTCTAATTCTAGTTAGCCAGTAAACAGACAGCCATCATCAAAGACGAGCCCCTCCCAACTGAAAGAAGGCTATATCAGTGCCAGCCGTGCAAGAATTCAGGGCAGCCATTTTTCTCTGCCCACCTGTGCCAATGCCGGTGCTTTCCTTTACCAACTCTGTCACTCTGCAGGGCAGTGGCCTGTCTGCCCATGACCTGCACCATGCAGGCCTCACTTAGCAAACCTGCCCCCCTCGGAGGGGCAGCTCTTCCTGTTCATTTGTGTCTGTACAAGTGTCCTTTACTTCCTTGTCCTAATAAACCTGTTCTTTAAGTATAACTGAGTCTCTGTCTCGTGGAGAAACTTGTCACGTGCCGCCGAAAGGTGAAACCTTTCCCAGAATGAACCCAAGGACCTCGCTCCGCTCTCAACTTCATCGACTCTAAAACATCACAGCCACCAAGAATTGTCCAGAGTCTAAATCATCCAATGTGCAACTAGTACCTGATAGGGACTTTCATACTGGAAAGTTCAAGAACCACTGTTTACTCAGAGGTTAGAAAATATATGAATGCTTTTTTTAAAAAATGTATGAATATCTTCCCCTCCTATTCCTATGGCATTTTATTTATTTTTTCCATGTTTTCACTTCCTAAGACAATATCTAAAAGAGATTTTTAGCTAATTAATCCAGGAGATGGTTGCACTGGTGATTACAAAACACTGCCGTTTGGAAAAGTTTCACCCAAATGGAGAAAGAAAACGAAGTCTATGGTGATTGCATTTGCTTGCATTACTTCTCTCACTGATAACATTTTCTTGGAAAATGGTTTATTAGAAAATTTGACTATTTTACCTGTGGATATACTGAACATCCAAGTTCTTCCAGTTTTCTGTTGAAAAGAAAAACCTTACCAGAAAACTCAGAAGGTGTCTGTTGCTTTAAATACTGGTATTTTTGTGACGAGGATATAAATCATCGTGTAAATTGATTCTTAGTGGGTGGTTCACTTAGAGAATGACTTCCTATTTTGCTCTACAAATAAATAGCAACTGCATTTCACTGCTAGGCAATGTGGATAATAAATTATCCACAATACAAGGATTCTCTACAGCATTTGGATTCGATTTTAACCCTTCCACACTTGCCACTGACTGATACCTCTGAGACTCACCAAAATGACAAACTGATTTCTAAAAATGCACTTGGAGAAGAGCAGTATATTATTTTTTAGTGAAGACAGAAAGATCCTACACAAAGTAAGAGGTCAGTTGGTCTGTAAAAGAGCCAACTCCAGTTGTATAATGAAAACTGACCCTGGCTCTCTGAAAGCTTACTTGGAGGCTTCCAGCAAGATTTCATCACTACACGGACTATGGTATTTATATGGGATGGGCTACTTTCATAAGCTGTTTCGCCAGCTTCTTAACTTTCACTGCAAATATTTCTCTAGAAGCCAAGCCCTCCAATCCCACTCATTTTGTGGGCTTGAAGAATTAATTATAGTTTACATTCTACAAAAACAAGTAGAAAGAGCTGTAAGCGTCTATGTCTGTTGGTTCCTAAAGTGTTTGGCCATGGCTTTTTTTTTTTTTTTTTTTTGCTGTTTTAGCCCCAGTAAGCAGGAAGTTCAGCATTTTAGAGTCAATAATCTATAGACCTTGAAGTCTTCCATGCACCCTATTCTCACTTGTCTCATTTTACAATATGTTACCAGTTCAGGCTCAAAGTAACAAGAAAGGAAAAAATTCATTAAGTCATATTCATAAGCCAAATTTGATTAAAATATTACTTAACACCTGTCAAAGGTGACTTTTATGTCAAACTATTTTTGTGACCCACTGTTTTTAAGTTTTTATATCAATTATTTACTCATTTTATTACTAAAACAGCAAACAAGAATACAGATGAGTGGATCAGGAAGATGTGATATTTGCAGCAACATGCATGAAGCTAGAGGGGATTACAAGCAAAATAAGTGAGAAGGAAAAAGACAAGTATCACGTGAGGTCAATTACATGTGGAGTATAAAGAAACCAAACAACCCATCAGATAAAGCCAAACTAAGGACTAAACCTAGGAAGCTAACTAGAGAACTGAAGCTACCAGAGGGGAAGGGGCAAAAGAACAGGCAAGAGCAAGGTGAAAAAGGAGCGCAGAAAAAAAATAGTATTTGTATTTCACCCTTTACCACAATTCAACAATCTTTAGGGAACCTCAATATATTACTGTCAGAAAGAGGAAAAGTCCAAAATGTAAGAAGAGGTCAAAGATTCTTACATGTGGAAAGAGTCTGTAAAGGTAAAGTGCCAAAGAACAGCAGCTTTATCAATATCACACAAGAGAAGAAGCTCTGACATATATGTTTCCTTCAACCAGTTTTTTAAAAAGTAGACAGGAAACACCCTCATCCTTTTCTTGTCTATTGTCAACACACATTAATAAGGATCTTAAAATAGCACAGAACACTTCTGTGAAGGGAAAGAGTAACACCACATTTATTCTGAGGGTTGAGATCACTGGTAAAATGTTAAAATTTGTTGGGTTTTTTAAATCACACCTTTATTTTTTTAAAGCAGTTCACATCAAAATCAAGGGGAAGATATAGACATTTCCTGTAGACCTCCTGCTCCTACTCACACATAGCCTTTCCACTGTCAAAAACAACACAGATGCCCAAAAATAGATGACTGGAGCAAGAAGATGTGGTACATATACACAATGGAATACTATTCAGCATTCAAAAAAGACAAACACATGCAATTCGCAGCAACATGGATGGACCTAGAGGGGATCATGATCAGTGAAATAAGCCAGAAAGAAAGAGAAAATTATCGAATGGTTTCACTTATAACAGGAATATAGGGGAACCAAATAAGAAAGCGATATTCAGCAGAGTAGGAGGGGAGGGGGAGGGCTCAAGAGGGGGGAGGAGGGGAGCACGGAGAACTATGGCAATGGCTCCACGGGTAAACAGGTGGTGGGTGACTTATGGGGAACACACAATAATGTAAAAGATATGAATAACAAAAATAAATAAAATATCTATTAAAAAAAATTCCAGAATGGTGTTTTACATCTGATGAACCCACATCAACACATTATAATCACCAAAAGTCTATAGTTTTCAGTCTACAGTTCACCCTTGATGTTACACATTCTATGGATTTGCACAAATGTACAGTGACAAGTATCTATCTATCATGGTATCATACAAATTATTTTTCTGCTCTAAAAAGCCTCTGTGCTGTGTCAACTCATCCCTTCTCCCTCCCTCCAGTCCACAGGTCTACCTTTTCCAAAAAGTCTATAGTTGGAATCATACAGCCTGTTTTTTCAGATTTTTTTTTTCACTTAATAATATGGATTTAAGGTTCCTCCATGTGTTTTCATGGCTGGATAATGCATTTCTTTCCAGTGCTGAATAATACCCCATCGTCTGCATGTAGCAGTTTGTTTATTCATTCACCTACTTAAGGACATCTTAGTTGCTTCCAAGTAGTTGCTTCCAAGTTTTTGAGAGGCTATACGCATCTGCGTGCGAACTCTTGTGAATATGAATTTTCAACTCCTTTAGGCAAACACCAATAAGCATGATTGCTAGATCATATGGTGACAGTGCATTTAGATTTGTAAGAAAAAACCAAACCGTCTTTCAGGAAGCCCTTGACTTGTTTTGCCAACAGCTGGGAAAAGGCCAAACCTGCACTGGAGTATTTCAGACCTTCACAAACACCAACAGTCGATTTCTGGATAATGCTATGTTTTATAGATGATTACATTCTATAGCTTTAAGTTGTTTTTCTAGATAAACAGAGTTATCCTGTAGCTGTTACAATCACTATAAACAAATACTGTTTGTACTAGATTCCTTATTTCCAGGAAGTCCCAGATATTAAACAGGAATACCTATCCTATCACTTTTTTTTTCCCAAAATAATAAAGTCACTTTCACTGGAAAAAATTTTTTTTTAAAAATGTGAGGTCAGTGACCAAGGCTACACTTTCCCACATGACACCCCTGCCTTTTACCAAGACAGGGAATTTTCAGAGTGACAGACCAAAAAAAGGCCTGCTACCTTACAAGAAATTGGCAAAATTGGACCTTGGCATAGTCACTGGGGAACTTGGCTGATTGAGAAGCCAAGTCTCTTTTTGTTCTCACTTCTCAATAAGGAAAGTAAACACTCAGCTTCAAGGTATACAGACAATGTTCTATTTACTTTGGAGGAGTTAATGTAAACCTTCCAAGGTTGGAATTGCTAAGAAGAAACAGAGAAAGAGAAACAAGAGTTCACCTGTAAATAGACTGCCTACAATCATAATTCCACAAAGCTCAGAAATAACTGTCTCCCTGATATTTCAGACCAATACAGAGATTTTTTCTTATATCATGAAAAAAAAATGTGTTTCTGAGATCTTCTGGCCCACTTACTGATTTATTGGATCCAGTGTAATAATGAAATGTTACTTTATGATTGGCAAAAGACATCCAAAATGACAAGGATCTTATCTACTTAGCCAAAACTGTAAAATCATACTTTCCCCTATCTAAATCCCTTATCTTTGTGAAATGAATCCCCCTCCCTGCCCCACCAATATTTGCTTAGGTTACCATCTAAGTCCCTTATTCACTTCACTTGATTTCGAAAACCTTCCCTTCCCTCCAGCTACTCGTACTTTGGGTCCCCACTATTCTCTTAAAACTGCTCTCTCAAAAGCTGCCAATGATCTGCTCATCCAACAAGACCTCCACACAGCATTTCACCCTATTAACCATCTCCTTTTTCTGGATGCTCCCTTCACTCTTAATTTAGGTTAATGTGTCCTCTCACTTTTCTTTCAACTTCTCTGGAGATTTCCACTCAGTGTGCTTTATGGAGACCTAGCCACATATTACTTAGATTCATTTTATCCTTAGATTCATTTTATCCTACAATACACAAATAACTACTATGTGTCTTTTAAGTGCCTGACACTGTCCTAAGATTCTGACTTCAGTTTTACTTTTTCTCCACAATTTCTCCCTCTGCTCTTCCATTCAGCTTCAAGGCTTTAATTATCAGCTCTAGTCATCCCCTCCTTTGGGGCTACCACTTTAATATATATCTTTACCATTTCTTTCCTGGACTTTTTGAAAGTTGCTTAAATAATCTGCCTGCCCACAGGTTTATTACTACCGCTCATCATTTAGAAAGTACCTTTCTCCTCTTCACTCCCTTCCTCTCTATAGCCTTTATTGCTCTTATATTGCTACAAATTTGTATTTCAAGAATTCCCCAAATTTAGAAAACTGGGAAAAAGAGAAAAATCACCCTTAATTCCACATTTCACTTTTCATGGGTTTCTGCCAGAGTTTTTCCAGGTAGAGGTTTTTAAAAAAGAAGCGAGAAAAAAGTGAACTTTTTCAACTTAAAATCAGATAAATCCCATCTATTTAAACTGTTCCAAAACATAAAGAAGAAACCTTTCAAATACTTTTTTGAAGCCAGAAATACTGATAAGAAACCTCACTTGCATATTCCCCTGAAAAGAAACAATAGTCAATCTTACTACTAAATATAATATGAGCAAATTTATTACAGTAGAATAACAATGGTTTAAAAAAGACTGCAAAAATTACTTAATAATAGCAACTTTCTTGATTTAAATGGCACATTAATAGGACAAGGAAAATTCTAATCATTGCTTCAAATAATGCCAAGTAAGAACTTTGATAAAATTTAAATTACATTTCTATCTAAAAAGAACTCTGAGAAAAAAACAAAAAAGGGAAAGTGAGTGATATTTTCTTGACATGATACTAAGATTCATCCATCATCAGTTTAAGGGTGAAAAATGAGGGAAAAAATCCCTTAATATCAGGAAGAAAATAGGAAATTTCAGTTAACTATTACAATTTGTGAAGTACTGAATAATGTACTAGAGAAAAGAAATACAAGGTATTGATATAAAAAATAAACTTATGACATGCCAATGTATATGGAAAATTTAAGATTATCAACTGCAGGAAAATTGTAAAAACAATAAGATTTTATTAATAATCTTGCATAATTATCACAAATTGATCTGTCATTCCCTTTGGAAGGAATGATGTCTATGAAACAGTGCTTTGCAAATAGAATTTGGAAGCTCTTTTTTTGAGGCATTTAAATAGACTGAACTTAACTGATCTATGCCAAAAAAATTCTGGTAGGAACCCAGTAAGTGTTACAAAATAATCATACAAAAATAAATAGCTTTTTTAATACAAACAATAACCAAGTAAACAATATAAAGAATGTGAAAGTGCAATCTATTATAGAAAATAATCGACGGACAAATTTCAAATGACATATGTAGAACACAGACACACCCCTCCCCCCCAATTGCTGAGAGACACAAAGATGAAGGATACAGAGAAATACACATCTTGCTATTTAGGAAATGTCCAAAAATTAAAAGAATCTTAATAATTGAATATCTAAATTTAATGTAATCCCAACAACAAACACTAAAACGTTAAAAATTGGGAGGAGCAGGATTTTAAAGATACTAGGTCTATAAAACTGTATGTAATGTTTTAATATCAAAATTATATAAGAAGCCTTCTACATACATTAAATGTAAATCAATTCAAGAGGGAAAAAAGTATAAAATAAACTGATTAAAAATGAGTAAAGGACATTTCTCCAAAGAAGACCTACAAATGCTCAACAAAGGTTTGTGTGTGTGTGTGCGTGTGCATGTGCATGTGTAAAGGTGCTCAAAATCACTAATAATCAGGGAAATGCAAATCAAAATCACAATGAGAAATCATCTCACATCTGTTAGGATTGGTATACTCAAAAGGACTAGAGATAATAGATGTTGGCAAGGATGTGGAGAAAAGGGAACGCTTGCACTATTAGTAGGAATATAAAGTGGTGCAACCATATGGAAAACTGTATAGTGGTTTGTCAGAATATTAAAAATAGAACTACCACTATATCCAGCAAACCTACTTCTGAGTATTTAACAGAAGGAAACAAAAATCAGTATCTTAGAGATATCTGCATTTCCATGTTCACTGCATTATTCACAATAGCCTAAAACATGAAAACACCACCAGCTGATGGATAAATGAATAACGAAAGTTTTAAATATACAAACAGTAGAATATTATTCAGCCTTAAAAAAATGAAAGAAATCCTGACATTTGCAACCAAATGGATGAATCTAGATGGCATTAAGCGAAACAAGCCAAACATAGAAAGATAATACTATATGAATGTACTGATATGTGAGGGGGGAAATTTAATTCATAGGTAAGAGTAGAATGATGGTTACCAGGGTTGAGGAGTGAAGGAAATGGGGAGATGTTGATCTGAGTAAAGACTTTCAATTACAGAGTAAGTTCTGAGCACATAATGTACAACATTAGGTGGTTTCTACAGTTAATAATACTGTGCTATATGTTTGAAATTTTCTTATCTATTCCTTTCTCACCATACACACAAAAAAGTAGCAATCTGAGGGAATAGATGTGTTAATTAACTTGATTGTGGTAAATATTTCACACTGTGTATCAAATTGTCACACTGTACACTTTACATTATACAATTTTGCCAATATATGTCAAAAATCTGGAAAAGAAGACATTCATAAAGTAAAAATAAATTTAAAATATTGGCTAATTCTGAAGTTTGTCTGGAAATATGAATATGTAAAAATAGCTAAGAGAAACCTAAAAACGAAGAATGAGTAAATGCAAGCATTGTCAGCAATTTAAAACATTTAAATCATAATATTTAAAATAGCATTATACTAATGGAGGAGTGAACAGCCATAACAATGAAACAGAATCCAGAAATAGATCCAAATGCATATGAAAATTTAGTCTATGATAAAGATGGAATTTTCAGCTAATGGAGTAAAAGATGGACTTTAATGTGTATTTCAAATATGTTAGTAGATGGAAAACTTAGCTAGATTACTACTTAATTACTTAAAACAAAATTAATCCCAAAATAATAAGAGACTCAAATTTTTTTAATAACACTTTCAAAATAAGTAGAAAAATACAAGTGAAAACCCAAAAGTCACAGTTTGTTCTATTTAATAAAATATACTTTCATTTTACAGAATACAGTAAACAAAATCAAGTAACAAAAAGTAAAAGTGTGTTTGTGTGCTAATTCTAAATATATAATATTGCCAAAGAGCCTATCTAATAGAAAAAAAATGACACCTTTGTTTTAATTTTCAGTTCTGTCATTAGGAGTAAAGGATATATTTGATGTGTTTTGTGGTTAATGTGAACAGGATCATTTTGTTTTTTTAAGTATTTACTACAGGTGCAGAAGGGAGCAATTGATTTTGGATATTTAGCTTATGCTTCTTTAGTGAATTATATATTGGTTTTAGTAAATTATTCATAAAAAATAAAACTATCTTTTACTCAAGTAGATTACAAGTAACCATTTCTATTAAAAATTAAAATTAAAAATTTGTAATATCTGTCTCCTCCACAGACAATTTGTCTTTGTGTCAGTACAAAACAGTGATGGTAAAGATGTAGTTATTAATTTAATGAGTGGCAACTCCAGATCTATAATCCAATCCTGGCCAGGAGCTACAGGTTGAAATCCCAACTGCTTGCTAGATTTTTTCACATTGGTTTTCCTCTGGTTCCCCAAATTCAACAACTCTCAATAGACATTTCAATACCATCCTTTCCTCACCCTTTCTCCATCCTCTCTCACATCCAATAATCTAATCTCAAAACTATTTCTGAGGTCTTTTCATCTCATTTTCATATAAATTGCTATCAAAGTTATCAACCCAAAGTACAATTCTGGCTGTTCAAAAATCTTCAGTGGTCAGCTCTTCACTGCCCAGACAACAAGAATTCAGCATGGTGTAAAAGAGCCCCCCTCATCGGTCCCATCTGCCTTTCCAGCTCAATCCACCTTAGCTCTGAATGCCTATAATTAGAGACTCAGACAGGGATTCTAGTTCATGTGACTTATTAGAGAGCAGGTGTTTGCAGAAAAAAAGGAGTCACAGAAAGCAGGACAGGAGATGGAAAGGAAGCAAGCAAGGATGTGTCTTACTGGAAACCAGCATCAGCCTGACCTGCCAGATTGCTCTACAGCATGGATTGAACCACAGCTAATTCCACCTTGTGACAAAGGCAAAAGAGGGCACTCATTTATAAGTTCATGCCAGTCTGTTTGACTATGGGATGAAAATGGGGTAGGAGTGGAGGTAATTTCTCTGCTGAGATTGTCCCCATTCAATTAAGGGCATTTCTCTGACAAAGGAAACAACTTCGATCTCATTAGCAGCCAACACTCATTGCAACTAAGAGAGGAATGGTGGCCTAGTAGAGACCTAGGCAGGGCAGCAACAGCAGTTTCTGCCACTCCAAACACATCTCACCTTGTTGCCGTCAGTGCCAACCACTCAAGAATACTTGATGTTTTCTAAATGTGTCCAGCACATCCATCATTCCATGCCTTTCTTGGGATAACTGTTCTTCCTACCCAACTCCAATACCTATTCCCCAAACCCTTTCTCATCTGTGAAAGTTCCCTATTCTCTCAGTTCAGAATGTATTAACCCTATGTCTCCATGAAACTTTCTTTGTACATCTCTTACAGCACTTACTTTGTGTGCATTTTAATTCAGTTAACTGTTCATACTTTTTCTTCAAAATCAAGGTAGAAGCTATTTATTTCATCCTACTTTTTATAACAAATAATTAGAAGCATCTGCTTCCTCAAAAAGTTTGTACATGCCTTTGGTGTGAAAACAATTTAAGTCATCTTTTTTCACTCCTTTAGTACCTAGCATGAAACCCAACAAATGCTAGATTGAGTTGATTCAAGAATAAAAATCGAAAAAATAAAAAACAATTTTTTCTATCTGCCCATCTGGCATGAAAATATAGAGACTAATTTCTTGTTTGCTGGCTTTCATTTCATTCTAGTCCTCTTTTTGTTTTTCCTTCTGAGATTCTACTGACCCTTCAGTGTAAACATTTTATTCACTCTGTCTAAATTTTTTATGTACTAACAAATATCATAATTCAGTTGACTGCCCTATATTATAATCCAACCTTTAACATCTCTTAAAGGTGATATTTGGGAATTCAAAGGTTTTGTGTTCTGCTTTTAGTTTTATCATCAGTTTTCTTCATTATGTTGAGATCACTTTACATCACACAAAATAGATGGTCCACAAATTTGTTTGAAAACCATTATCTTTTCAAGGACCTCTTCTATTAGAGGGTACTAACACAGATACAAAACTTGAATCACCAATATAAAAGAATAGACTTGTTTATAAAAGAAATCATTATTTCTAATACATTCATTCTATAGATAAAGACATTGAGAGGTTACAATCAAGTGTCACACTTGTTTGAAAACCTTTAAAGGCTTTCCAAGTCCCACAGAACAAAGTGCAAACTTCTCCATATGGCTTGCAAGGTCCTCTACAACTTGGTCTCTGCTTTATCACACAATATTAATCCAGCCATAAAAAACTACTTAGATTCTTAATTCACTGTGGGTTCTGACACTTCTCCCCAAGTCTGTAAAATACTATTTGGGTATCTTGGGAAACATGCCAGCACTCTCCTCTCCTATTCCATTGCCCAATCAGCATCCACTAATCCTTCAGGTGCACCTTCTTCTTCAGATGCCTCTCTACTTGTACTTATCATGAGCAATTGTAAAGCCTGCTTCCTGATCTATCATTTAAAAGCATACCTTCCTCACCCAGAATTACCTGTGTCAGGCTAGGTAAAACAAACTGTGAGCCAGTAGGATGAGTTGCCCCAAGTCCTGTTTGGACAGGTGAACTAAACCATGGACTGGCGAGCCCTATCCAAACAATTCAGCCCACTACACTGACCTTGAGGCACCATGATATACAAAAACCATTAGGTCCTGACTAATGATTATCTCACAATTTCCTGAAAGAAGAAAGCTGAGAGCCTGCAAACACAGTGGAATGTAACTCCTTTGCACATGCCTGGTATAGCCCAACCCAGAACAAGCTGTGACACTGCCCTCCTCCTCTCTGCCTGAGAACTTATTCTTTGTATATGTCCTCCTAAGTCCCTTCAAGGAGCCAGGCTAATTCTCCTTTCCAGCACTGGTTTCCTCATGCATGAGTTTCTTGAATAAAGCCTTGCTTGGATGAACTACAGCTAGTCCTCTATATTGAATTCTTTCCCTAGCAAGCAAAGGAATCACTCTTTTGTTAGGGACTATAACATATCCATACTCCTTATTCTGTTCTATTATATTTTCATAACATTTTTTGGTTTCTAACATACCTTAGAATTTACTCAATGTTCACTCCTGGGCATGTTAATAGTGGCATCAAATGAACACTTTTGACACAAATATCTAGAAAACAGGGAAAATACATACAAAACAAATTTGCAGATATTGGACAACAGGCAACACAAGCTATGGTCCCTGAGAAAAGGAAAATTTCACGATAAACCCCACAACAACCCTGGCTTTCTGACTAGAAACACTGACCAGACTGCTGTAAGTGAGCAGGGAGAGGAAGTAGGGAGAGGGCTCAAGCAAAACCTGAAAGTCTTGCTGAACTGAAGAGATGAGACCTCTGGACTGCTGAGGTCCCTGGAATTTATAGGACATATTACTTGAGAGGAGGGAGCTGCACAGAGACAGGGCTCCAGAAATGTTCCCAGGGTTGCATTACTCATTAACTAGATGTTAAAGTATGCATGGGGTAAGGTTCCACAAAGCCTTGAAGAAAAGTACCAGTGATGAGCTAACGTAGATCTAGGGTAGCACAGGCTAGGGGGTCTCTGGATTCTGAACAACCAGAGTCTTGTGGAAAAGTCATAAGCGGCTCATATACCTGCAAATTGGGCTCCAGAAGGAGAACAATGGGACATAAATTTTTTTTGAATAATGACTAAAATTTTTCCAATTTTAAAAGAAACCACAAAACTACTAACCCAAAAGCTCAGTTAACCCTAAACAATATTTTTCGAAATAAGGCCCAAAAAGGCTACATTTAGGCACATTCTATACAAAGCTAAAAGCAATATAAAAAAGAAAATCTAAAAGATATCAGAAGGAAAAAAAGAAAGATTACTTATAGGAGACCAATGACAGACCAATGGGAGACCAGTGACTGCTTACCAGAAACAATGCTAACCAGAAAACAGTGCTAGGACAGCTATAAAGTGCTACAAGGAAAAGGCTGTCACCCATGAATTATATATCTAGCAAAAATATCCTGCACAAATGAAACCAAACTAAAAATACTTCAAGATGAACAGATGCTGAAAAGAATTTCCCACCATCAGATTTGCTTTATGAGAAATGTTAAAAGAAGATTTTTCAGACTGTAGGAAAATGATACTGTGTGGAAACTCAGGTCTCCATAAAGGAGCAAAGGGCCCTGGAAATGGAAAATATGTGATAGGAAAGGGGGGTTCAGAGATCACACTCGACAAGGGCCCAGCATGTAAACTCGAGGCTGAAAGAAGTAAAGAAGGTACCCACGCCAAGAAAAGAGAGAAGCAGCTGATTTCAGGGCTGGGCCAGAGAAAATCAGAGATGAACCTGAGTCTTCTATTGTACCAGGAAGCAAGGAAATGATCAAAGAAATATGGGAAAAGGTCAAAGAACTCAGAAGCCAGCTTGAAGGTCTGCAAAATAATTTTGAGCAGCAAAACTAATAATGAAAGCCACTGATTGTAACTAATGATTAAAATTGGTTCATATTAATAAAAATAAATTAAGTCAGAGTTTATAAGAAATTGGATATTTGATTAGTTCCAAAGTGTATCCCCATAACATACTCATTATGAAGGAGAGAAAAATTACTTAGAGAAATCTGGCAAACACCTTCTCAATCAAGTGACCAATGTGAACATCCTCAGTAAAGGACAAACTTAAACTGTGTGCCACCTGATACAATACAGTAAGAAGAACACAGCTTCACCTCTGTGACATTCCTGCCAAAGATGTGTTATCTACACCATATGAGAAAACATCAGGAAAAAAATCAAAGGGCAATTTTACAAAATAACTGGACTTTAATCTTCAAAAGTCAAGTCAAGGTCATGGAAATCAAAGAAAGACAGAAGAAATGTTCCAGGCTGAAGAGAAATAAAAACTAAATCAACAGGTGATAATGAAACCAACCCTTTTGCTCTATATAAAGAGCATTATTGGGACAACTGGCAAAATTTCACTGAGGTTTGGAGAGTAGGTGGTAGTAATAAATCAATACTAATGTCCTGGTTTTGATGGTGGTACTACAATTTTGTAGGGGAACATCCTGATTCGTAAGACATGTGCACTAATGAAAAGTATTTGGAATAAATACTCCAATCTAAAGGCAGAGGTTGTCAGGCCAGATTAAAAAAAAAAATCAAGATCCTAGAATATGCTGTGTATAAGTAACACACATTGAATACAAAGACCTTCTTCGAATATATTCATTTTTATCTTTCCCCAATACAATGTAAATCCCACACAGACATGGATTTTTGTAATGTTCCCACATCTCTCTCAAGATCCTAGGACAGAGCTTTGTACAGAGTAGCCTCTTTAAAATTGTTTATTGGACAAATAATTAAATACTGCTCTCAGACCATAGCTAGAGAACAAAGTCCATATTTCTTGCATCATCCTCTCCCCTTGGCCTAACAGATAGAAAACCCTCAATAAACAATGATAGAATGAATAAAAAATTTAAAATGAAGTAATTTGCCTTACCACTCCAGAATGAATCTAAATTCACATGGAATTTCTTGCTATTATATTAAAAGAAATTACAAGAAATTGGGTCTCCCTGGTGGCACAGCGGTTAAGCGCTGTGCTGCAGAGCTGTTGGCAGATGCGAGTCCAATGCCTGGCTGGGGAGATTGCCACATGGTTCAGCAGACCTCTCCTGCCTCGCCCGCTGCTCCCCTCAACAATGTATTTCCGCCGATCTGCCTGTGCTGCCCCCCACTCTGTCTCTGGTGAATCCTCTCATGCCCCATGCCTCTGGCCTGTACCCCAGCTTGTATGCATAAATAAATAAATCTTTAAAAAAAAAGAAATTAAGTTAACCATTATCTATTAAAAAATCTAAGACTAATGGAACATAGAGACATGCATTCACTAAATTATCTATTATCTGCTCCCATCGATGCCAAAAAAAAAAGTATAAATGGAAACATTTTACCAGGGGTTTTATTTCTACTAGAGTAGGTATCCCAAGTATCGATTACCAGATGATTGTGATGATGATCACAAAGCTTCATTACCACTAAAAATGCTGGGCCCAGCAAAACCTTACTTAGAGAGGTTTTAGGTTTCTTATAAGATATACTGATAACAGGAATTAAAATATCTTCGTAAGTATACCCTGCCTTGATTTCATTCTTGCCTGTACTTCCATGCATGAGAAAAAATGATTCACTTTCTCATTGCAATCCAATATAGATGAAACTAACTTTATTTTTCCATAGAAAATGGAACTAATTTTAAAAACTGAAATGGAAAGTAATCTAAAATTCTTTAAAAAGATGCTATTTGACTAGCTCTGAATTTTAGATACAGATCAAAGGTTCAAAAATGCCACCACCCCCCTGCTCACAGTTATTAATCCATTTGTTCTTAAAACACTAATGTAACATTGTGGAGATTAAAATTATTACCCTTTTTATTTGGATCATTACACACATATCTAAATGTATACACTGATCATAAGTGTAATGCTCAATAAATTATCACAAAATGGACAATGAACACAGTTTTATGACCAGAACCCAGGTTAAGAAAGAGAATATCAGCAATAAAGACCAGTTGGTCTTCCCTCCCAATCTATAGCTTCTCTCCTCAAAGATAATCCCTTTCCTGACCTCAAACTACATAAATGCTACCTACCTTTGCATTTTATTTTTATTTTTATTAATTTTAATGAAGTACCATTGTTTTACATCCTTGTAATATTTTGACAGCATAGGGTTTCTATCTTCAGGCATAGTTACCCTGACTCTCCCACCACCTTTTAAAACCACCTTAGTCCTCCACCATAGTCTATTAGTTCATTATGTTCTGACCACCCTCTTCTCACCTCTATGCTTTCCTACTCCCACCCCTCCCTGATTCCTCACATCTATGGTCAGCTTTTGAGGGTTGACTTTAAAGTTTGCCTTTGGCCCTTTTTTTTTTTTGGTTTCTCTATATTCCACATATAAGTGAGATGATCAGGTATTTTTACTTTCTCCTTATATAAATATTATTACATAGTATGTACGTATTAGGTAGCTAGCTTCTTTCACTCATCATTATGTTTTTATAGAGTAACCTTTTCTCTTAAATTGAAATCATTATTGAATTTTGTGTGATAAAATGTAGTCAGTTCCCTCGAATTCACTTTACAAATAACATAAATTTTAGCAAAATATAATTTTGCCAAACAAAATAAGTCATTATAATAGACACTGAGAACACTATCTAAATCAGATTTCATGAAAGGTAATAAAAGCATTGAAACTTGTGCTCACTGAATGCCATCTGCTGAGACTTTGTTTCTGTTTGTAAACAATTATATCTAAAAATTATTGTGGATATAGCAAATGATATTTTTTCAGGACTCTGTATAATTCATTGCTCTTTGGTGTTATGTCTGAAGTGAGTTATTTGTAAAGAAAACTATGCATCTGTGTATCATTCAAGTAACATATGGACTCTATTGGTCCTTCCCTTTCATTAGGCTGTCACTGATACTATGGAGTTTTACAGATTATGGGTTTTGCCTAAAGCTACAGTCAGCTCTCTTACCCAGTAATTGGATAGACAGTTCTGGCTCCGCTCAGCAAGTCTGTACTTCTGTATGCAAAAGAAGTACTGAATTGAAATGCAGCAGCCTTGCCAGGTCAGGATAAACAGAGATCCATGGGGAAGTTTAGAAAATCGCCTTAAAGAATATTTTTGGTCCCATTTTGACATCTTTTCCAATTGAGTTTCCTAGTTTATGGATCCATATTGTAAAAGCAAGAATGCTAAAAACTGTTCAGAATGTTTGGCCACTGGCAAAGGTTAAAACCAACATTAGTGGCAGCAAGGCGCAAGGCCGCCAGTAGCTGTGAAAGTCTCAAAGCCAGCAACCTTGAGATAAAACTCCCCCTGCCTAGGGCGAGGATTCCAGGAACTAGTAAAGATAACAGCACAGACCATCTGCTCCAACGACCCCCTCATCCTTGATGTCTTTTCAAGTTCACTATGACTTGCTGAATTCCATTGCCTTTATAAACTGACCCAATTCTGTACTCAGGGTCTCCATTTTTGACTACGGACCGCTGCGTCGGTACACCGGGCTAATTGGGACCCTAGCTCGAGCTAGCAATAAATCACCGCTTTGCTGATTGCATCGAATTATAAATCACCGCTTTGCTGATTGCATCGAATTATGTCTCAGTCGTAATTGGACCCGTAACATACTTTAACAATATGAATCATTAAATATTAGAAATACTAATCCAAAATATTTACTTTGTTCAAAAGGATTTTTAAATTCTTAGTTTCAAACTGTTGGCTTAAGAAAAATGGATGTCCGTTAACTTTCTGCACTGAAATAACACAAAACTTGAAGTTGATCTTTTTGTTGTTTTCAGGACAGCACTGCTATAAAAGAAATAATAAATGACATAGATGCTATTTAATTCTCCGAACTCTAAAATCTGATAGCACATTTGCTCCGTAATAAAGTTTAAATCTGGAGTATTCTAAGTAGTAAACTTATGTTCAGTGTGGGTGAGCTTATAGCACTTTGAAAAGCTCCTCTTTTTCACTTCATAAATTTACCGTTGTATTGGCCCAAAGAGAAGGCTCTGTTAGGCTGCCTTGATTTTCAAAGGAGAGGAAAATTTCAAGATGCAAAAATAAACTCTGTCACATAAAACTTTCCACTTCTAGCCCCTAAGGGTGGTTGAAGATGTGAATATGTGCCCTGATACCCCTTCCTTCCTTTTGCTTTAGGTGGTTCCAGTTAGTGATAACTGATACTGAAATTTAAATACAATTGCTAACTTAGCATACCAGCCAGTCTCTTAGAAGTTGCATTCTATTACTCTGCTGGCTCTGAAAAGCATCTAGTGTCTCTCACAGAGTCAAGCACTGCAAGAAACAGAAACCTCTTTAAAATGGAGATTTTTAAAACAGATTTAAGCTGACTTAATCACCTCCCTCCTCTAATTCTTCTACCAGCCTCTCCTTTCTCAGCATCTCTGAAGGGAGACTCGGGGAAAGGAAGAAGGGACCTTGGTTCTTTGCAAAAGCAGTGAAGGTACTTGTGAGCTCTTGCCTCTTGCTTTCTTGTCCATGCAGAATCTCTAGCTGGGAGAAGAACACTAACTTCCCCAGAAAAACAGATTTTTAAGTGTGAATCCTGCTTTTCCACTTGATGTTAATCTTTATGCAAGCTTTTTAACCTCTGCAATTCACAGTCACAACACCTATAAAACAGGAATATGTCTGTCCTCACAGAGTTTTTGTGAGGATTAAGTGGAAATATGTATACAAAACCCCTAGCATTTAAAAATCAATCATAAATATTAGCTATTATGACTACAACATTTGGAACAACAGGACAGTGTGGCCTAGGCCGTGAGCTGCCCATTGCAGGCCCATTTCCTTCCTTCTCAGCCAGACAACTAGACTGTACACCCCAGGCTTCTCACAGGGATATGTAGGACCACATGGTTGAGTTCCAGCCACAGAATATATTCAAATTTCAGCTCCAAGTGCTTAAGAAGTTTGGGCACCTGGACCTCCCTGGTGGCACAGCAGTTAAGCGCTGCGCTGTGGAGCTGTTGGCAGCGGTGATGCGAGTTCGACACCCAGCCAGGGAGATTCCCACATGGCACCTCAGACGTCTCCTGCCTCACCTGCTGCTCCCCTCAGCAGTGTATTTCCTCGATCTGCCTGTTCTGCTCTCTGCGGTCACTGGTGAACCCTCTAGCTGCCCCAAGCCTCTGGCCTGTACCCCAGCCTGTATGCATAAATAAATAAATCAATCTTAAAAAAAAAAAGTTTGTGCTCCTTCCACTCAGTTTTAACCCTTCTACAAAGATACAAAATGATTATAGCCCCAAGGGATAAAGGAGCTACAGATAAGAGAAGCCAAGCTGAGATTTCAGAATAACTATATGCAGGAATACAGCTACCAATACCTCCCAGCCAAGCACAACTTCCTTGGACTGTTTTCTGTGCCATTATTTATTTGGGAGTTATTTGTTACTGCAACCTACCTTAATTAATTAAAGCAGCTTGTAGAGAACCAGGATTCACATTTAAAATATTCTTGGTCTGGTACATCAAGAGTTCTTACTACAAAACAAATGAAAAATTGTCAATTAATTAAAGGTCTGGCTTAGCTTTGCACCTTTGTATCTCCATGATAATTTCTCTCTTAAGCCCAATTTTTCCTAATATTGTTTATTCTGTATAGCTCCCAGATCTATGTACTCCCCTTCAGTCTCCTGGACTTCATTTTCCTTAACACAGCCAAAAGAGGGTGCCATTTTTCTGTGCTTAATTGAAATTCCATGGGAAATAAATGCAAAATTAGTAATCTGATCCAATAAAAATATGTGTGGATTTTATTAAGCATGAAAGTCCTGCAGATACTGAACTTAATTTTTTTTTTCCTATTTGGTTCCTGGTGTGGAAGAAAGTCAGCAGCTACTGGGCACAAAGAGAGCCCGCAGAGGCTAGCAAGCCAACCATAAAATGAAACAACCAGTACTGGCTGTGAAGAGGCCCTGCAGTTCAGCTTAGCATTACCTCAACCCTTAATGCTGCCACTGCCAGAAGAAATGACAATGGAATATTCTGTCCAGACCAGCAGGCCCACAAAAAGAGATCCTTTACGATAAAGATTTTATCACTTAGTTCTTGTATTTCTTACACATAGGTTGCATCTGACAGAGAAAACCATGCCCTAAATATAAACAGTGCAATCCCTTTTGCAGAGATGGTGGATTTCCAGATACCTACCTATAAATTGTTAGGTTCATGTTAATTTTTCCTCTTGTATCTAGCACCCCTTTCACAATTACGTAAGTTACAATCTACTGCAGGATGGGGGGGGATGGGTGTTCCTGGGGAGGGCTGTGGCACAAATCACCAAAACACTCTCATGGCACTACTTCCCCATGTTGGTCTTCATCCTTGACTCTGAAAATAAAGTTCCCTTACTCACCTTTTCTCATCACAGCACTAATTATTATTTCCAGTCAACACCAGTCTTGAGTGGTATGTGCCATCTTGTTTCATCTACCCAAAACCAGCTTACCTAAGTACACAGGTGCATTCAAAGTCAAATACAGCCTCCCATTTCTAACAGAATATATTTCCTACTTCAACCTCCCCTGCCTCCTTGATCAGGTACCCAAGACCTATCTCAAATTTGGTAGATAAATGTAAGTTAGAGTTCATGTGTGAGTCAATAGTAATTAATAGTGATTAAATGACCCAATAAATACAATAGTCACTCCCAGCTCCAGTGACAACTTTTATCAATTTCCTGTAATCTTCTATCTCTGAAGTCAGAGACTGTTAACATCACAAATGTACACAATGATGTTGTACCTCACAAGTAAGTTCACCTAGCTAAGGATACTGCTAAAAATGCCATCACAATATAGGTAGGCACATCTACCTAAGCTTCACAAAACATATAAGAATCCTCCAAGACCCATCTTTTCTCTCCAAACTTCATCAAACTTTCAGAACTTCCGAAAATAAAACAAAATTATCAGCGGAAATGTTCTGTTTGACTACAGATTAATAACCTAAGGAGTAACAACCATTAGCAACTAGAAGCTGAAATGAAATTTAGGAACCCAAACTCTTTATGATTTCTGTGTTGTATTGTCAGTGAATGCTAACCCAATGTTGCTTTCCAGAATAGAACACTTTGGAACCAAACAACAGCAAAATCTGAGTATCATTACCCAAAGATAAGTCTTCCTGTCTTGGTCTTCTAGAAAAGCTAAGATTTCCCAAATGCTACATATGATAGATTTATAGCACCTCCAAGGCAATGGTTATCTGTGCCAGTGATTTGAAGACAGCAGAGGGAAGCAACAGAGTCATCTATCTATCCCCAGAAAATGCAGATTTGAAGGCAGGTTTGGATGCTTAAAGTAACAGCCCAAAGCCAATCTAAAAGATATCTTGGGCTTTTGTGCATTCCCAGAAATGACAATCTAAGACTTTAAAAAAAAAAACAAAAAACTTTACAATGTTCTATTAACATCCTTGAAATCTCAAAACCAACAATATGTATGAAGCCATTATCTGAGGTTTAAGCAATTGCACAGTGCTATTTTAATTATGCATTGCAGGCAAACTGTGATTGTATCTTCGCCAGTATTTTATTAGAATGTGGTGGCGCAGAGGTTGAGCCCTGCACTGTGGAGCTGTCAGCAGCACGATGTGAGTTCAATGCCCAGCCAGGGAGAATACTACATGGTGCGGCAGACCTCTCCTGCCTGGCCCACTGCTCCCCTAAGCAGTGTATTTCTGATCTGCCTGTTCTGCTCCCCACTCTGTCTCTGGTGAACCCTCTCACCACCCCATGCCTCTGGCCCTGTACCTCAGCTTGTATATATAAATAAATAAATCTTTAAAAAAAAAAAAAAGATTGTCAATTCAATTGAATTAGATCCCATGGGAAAGATTAGCATGTATTTTAGTAAGGATGTGTGAAAGTGTTGCTGTGTCAAAGCCAACTTTTAAAAGTTGTGTGCTAATGAGAGTGAAAATGGAAAGAGATGTGTGAGATTCTCAGGCCCAAGAAATCCTGTCGCCATTCTTCCCTCCATTCCATAGTAATCCTCACTGTGTTTGCAAATGGTACAAACTGAACACAAAGCCTGCCAGACATCAACACTGCACTTTGAGCATTATAAGAGGATAAATGGGATTTAGGATGAGGAAATGTGTATGTTTTGACACCTAATCCTTAGCTTGAGCAGAGAGGGAACTAAATATTAAACCATACACTGAATGGAAATTTGAATCAAATTTTTTAACCTCCCCTAAGAAAAAGTTAAAGTAGCAAAGTAGCAGACTTCGAGATGTGGGGTCACATATGGGAACAGCCACATTTCACTGGAGAAATGGGCAAAAAATACGGCCACTTGACTAGCAAATTAGTTGCAGAAAAAGGTTCAAGGTCTCCCAAAAGTAAGTCCAGCACCCTACTTTTTGTACTATTATTATAATGGTTTCTAGACAGTGCTCGGACACTTCTCATTTTGTCTTTTTTTTTTTTTTTTGAAACTTGTAATTAAGGGGAAAATCGGAGAACATAATAAAGGCAGAGTATTACTTTCTTTGACCAAGTAAAAATAGCACTGAGCTGAACCTATAAGTGCACCTTACCCCCAAAGACACCCCCCCACCCCCTCCAGCTCCAGCTCGGGCTAGTTCAAAGGCCAGGCGACAGGGCAAAAGGGGCGCAGAGTTGAGGGAGTTGAGGGGGAGATGGGGTGTGGAAGTTTCCGACCAGTTAGGTGAGGTCAGACCTGTCACAAGTATCAAATGGCTTGTGCCAGTAGAGACAGCACTTTCGAAACCGCCTCTCTGCCACACCCTGCCCTGGAGTCTGGGTTCTCCTGCTAACTGGGCACCCTCTCTCTCCCTCCCTGAGGTCCTGAAGTAGTAGCGATCCTCCATTCCCTCAGCTCCCCAGGTTCTGGGACTGGAGGAGGGGGAGAGAAGAGAGCCCTCTCAACACTCTCAGGCTCCAAGCTCCAGAGACCCCCGCACTCGACACGGGTCCTAGGCTCCGAGCTGTCAGGGAAGGCCCCCTCTTCTTCCCTGACCCGGTCTCTGGACTCGTGGGGAGTATTCCACCCTCTTCCCCAACCCGGCGCCGGCCTGCGGGGCCCGCACAGTCTCGCGGGTCCCATCCTCCCCGGCTCCTCCTCCTCCTCCCCGCCTCCCACCCCCACCCCCCGGCCCGCCGCCGGCGGCCCGCCCTTCCTCGCGGCGGGGTCACTCCGGGACAGGCGCTCTCCCCCCCTCCCTCCCTCGGCGGTAGCCCAAGCCTCCGGCGGCGGCGGCGGGGGCGAACCCGAGTGCCAGCCCGAGCCCCGAACGCCCCCGCGACGTGGGAAGCCTCCCCAACCCCACGTCCCGGGCCCAGCGCGAGCGGACCTGGGCGGCCGCGACCCCGCGTGGGTGGAGTGCTGTGAACTCGGCGGGCACAGACGCAGGCGAGCAAGGCGACGGCGCCCCTGGCCGGGCTGGGACGCGCCCGTGGGCGATGAGGAGCGTCGCAGGCTCGACGACCCTACAGCGAGCCTGGCAGCCGGGCGCTTCCGGCCCCACAGCTCCCGGAGCCCCGCCCCCGCCCCGCCGGGCCCGCGCGGCCCCGACTCGACCCTTCTTGGAGCCCCCGAGCGCGGTCGCGCGCCTGCCTACGCGCGGGCAAACCCGGCGGGGAGAACTCCTGTGCGGTAGCGCAAGCCCGAGCCTCTCTCCAGGACTCCCACTCCTCAGGCCTTTTTTTCTAGGTAAATGCTATTGAGAACTTGCACACCCTGTTGAGCAAAATCCCATGCAGTTGTTTTAATATAAATTCTATTGCCATATAAAGTACATTAAAAAGGTGCACAGTGCACACCTGGACGAACGTTCACAAATTGCACACACCTCTATGTCATTGGCTCCCAGAACAAGAAACAGCCGGCGACCAGCACTATAGATGGCCTGCCCCTTCAGCTCTTTCCAGCTTCCAGCACCATGCACTCACCCAAGGCGACCACTTCAGATTTCTAACACTAAGACCGCTTTGGTCTAATTTTATGTTTTTATATGAATGTGATCCTGGAGAATGTAACCTTCTGTGTCTGGTTTCTTTTCACTCAACATCATGTTAGTGAGATTCCTTGTTTTTGCCTCTAGTTGAAGGTTCTGGTATCTGTATAGTATTTCAGTATACCACAATTTGCTCATCTATTTTCATGGATTTTAGATACCTTCTGGTTCTGTGGCTATTTCAGAAAGCACTGGTGTGAGCATCCTAATAAGTGCCTCTTGGTTGACACTTTTGCATTTCTGTGGCTAAACAACGACAAGTGAAATTGAGCCATTGGGAAGGCACATATTCAGCTTTATTAGAGGTAGCTAAAGAGATTTCCATTTACCTCTCCCCAGGCTTCAAGACCAAATAAGGACCTACTATGTGCAATAACCAGGACACACTAACACTGAGTCCCTCAAGTTGTTCTAACAAGAGATACTGACAGGATATATATATAGATAGATAGATTGCTACACTAGCTAAAACCTGATGATGGAAAAGAACAAAACTGGGGAGAACAAAATTGGGGAGAACATTTAAAGACGACTTCAATAAGGAGGTGACAATTGAGTCCAGACCCCATAGACAGAAGGAACTCTGGATGGAGGCAGGCCGTGGAAAAGAAGTTTCACCAACTCTCTCCTGCATTTTCCTGTTTTCCAGTGTGCTGGGCTCCCCAGACTTGTGAAGACCAGGTTGTAAGTTTCCAAAGTATACACTTACAACAGCCCTGCTGCTTGATGGGAAAGTCCCAGGAAAGTCCCAGGTTTTTCCCATCTCTCCTAGTCTCTGAACTCCCAGACATGTCTCTTCCAGGGTACTTCCACCATTAGTTGTATAATTAGTGTTCTTTATGCTCTATGCCTTCACTCTACATTTTGCCAAGTACTTACCACTTGAAAAGATACTTCTGACTTGAAACATAATGCTGGCTTTTAGTTATTGATGACACACATGTGTTAGACACACATGGAGTACCCACAAAGCAGATACCACGAACACTTTAATTTGCCCAAGTCTGGGAAAATTCAAAGGTAGCACCAGGCAGTTCACACCACTCTCCAGACACTGCGCTGAGGGCGTCTCCACAGCGTCCCTCCAATTCCCACAGCAAATCCTCCAAGCGGGCATCACTAGCGCCACTGAACACATGCAGAAACAGGCAGAGAGGGATTCCTTAATTCACCTAAAGTCACATAGTTAATAATTGGGAGAATCCAAATACAAACCCAGAATTGCCTGAATTTGAAATCCTTTGTCTCAGGTCAGGTTTCCTAGAAGCAGAGTCTATGACCAAGATTCGTACAGAATTGTACTTTTTTATTGAAGTAACATTGTTTTATAGCATAGATTTCAGTTACACAGCCTAAGTCAATATGTGTACATCCTGCCATATGTGCACCAATTCTAGTGTCCATCCATCACTATACAATTGAACCCTTTTACCTGATTTACCCACTTCTCTCCTTTCTTCCCTCTGGTAACCACTATTTTGTTCTTATAGTCTAAAAATCTGGGTTTTGTTTTTGTTTTATTTAGTTCATTCCTTTGTTTTATGTACCACATATGAATGAAATCATACAGTAGTTGACTTACATCCCTTAGTATAATCCCCTCCAATTCCATCCAGATTGGTGCAATGGCAGCATTTCATTTTTTTTTTTTCTGACTGAGTCATCTTTCATTGTGTATGTAACAACATCTAGAAGTGATTTTTTTTTTTTTGGTAGGGTGTGTTTTTAAGAGATGAAGAGGGAAACAGGATAGGACATGTGAGAAAGCTGAGCTAGAGTGTCTCAGCTGGAGACTGGCTTTAGTCTAATCCACAGGGAATATGAATTGCATCACAGAGTTAATCTCATTTTGAAGCAAAGGGAGGTTTTGAACCACTGTCAGCCAGTCCTTGGCATTTGTCCGGAGAAGGGTACATAAAGGTCCATTAGCAGCAGCCAAGACCAGAGCACCAGCCCAGTGAAGGGGCTCCAGCTGGGGAACCAACAGCATCCATCATATCCTGTGGCAGTTTGTCTTTGCTCCAACCTCACTCTGGACATCCAGGTTATCCAGGAAACTATATGCTCCAATACACTAGTCATGGCAGCGCCTATGTCCACCAAACTTCCCCTTCACCAGGAATCTCAAACATTAAAGCACACATGCAATCACTTGAAGGACTTGCTAAAATACGTGGTTGAGCCCGACACTCAGAGTATACAGTTCTATAGGACTGAGTGGGGGCTGATTTTCATTTTTAACATGTTCCCAGGTGATGTGAGCCTGCTAATCTAGGGGCCACCTTTGAGATCCACTGCCCTGAAGCATCATTTCAGGCATTATACCTGGACCCAGGTGACACCTAAACTGCCCTTGTAGAGTGTCTCTCATTTTAACCAGGCTCTTCTTCAGCAATACGTCTCCCCAAGTAGTTACTGTACTAGTGGACTTAAAAGTGTCTGTGGCAGATAATTTGCATACACAAATCTTTGTGGTACCCTCTCAGTGACCCCCAGCATTCAATACACTAAAAAAGAGAATTGAGAACTCTGACTATGAAAGGACCAACTTTAGGCAAAAGATTAGATTAGCCTATACGTTGCCATCATTCCTCCAGACTCCTTTTCTACCAAATTTGTGTCTCCCCATTTCTGATAAAGGCACCAGAATATTTTATACAGGCTCTCGCCTATTCACAAGAGCTTATTTGAGTCCATCTCATCCCAACTGGCATGGAAATCAGCAAATTCTAATAAGTAAGGCTTTCCCCCACCCCCAGAATGTTAGTTATTAACTTTTACCATACACCGCTATAGTACCTCTCTCTGCTCTTAAAATTTGTGTAAGAAAAGATTTAACAATTCATGAAAATGCATAGTTAATAAAATTTAATAGTTTTGTGTGCCAAATACACACCTCTTATCTACTACACTATGTCAAGTGTTTTCACATATTTATCTTTATTTTCAACATAATCTACTGAAGGGTTTTCATTTCTGAGAGTAGACAAAAAGGAGATTGTGGTTCAGAACTTGACTGATTTGCCCAAGTTCATATAAACAGAGGCAGCCCTTACTTTGAGGTCCATATCTACTAGGCTCGAAAATCTGGGTTCTTTCTATTATTTTACTCCTTTTTTGCACTAGAGAGAGGATCAGACCTTGAACCAAATAAATGATTCTTTAATGCAACAGTTCACAAACATTCTGGTCTCAGGATATCTTGTAACAATATTGAAAAACATGGAGGAGGGCCTCCCTGGTGGCACAACAGTTTAAGTGCAGCACTATGAAGCTATCCAGAGTTTGATACCCGGCCAGGGAGATTCCCACATAGCGCAGCAGCCCTCTCCTGCCTTGCCTGCTGCTCCCCTTAGCAGTGTACTTCAGTAGATCTGCCTGTTCAGCTCCCCACTCTGTCTCTGGTGAAACCTCTCACCACCCCACACCTCTGGCCTACACCCAGCTTGTATGCATAAATAAAAAATCTTAAAAAAAAAAAAAAGAAAGAAAGAAAATCATGGAGGATCCTGAAGGAGTCTGTGGTTCTGTGGTTCTGTGGCTATTTCTTGTATTAGAATTGGGACTGAGAAATATAAGATTATTTACTAATAAACTTAGAAATAGCAATGATAAACAATTACACGTTAACATAAATAACACTTTTTATTAAACAATAACTGTATTTTCCAAAATAGGAGCATATGTAGGGGGAAAAGTCATTTTACATTTTTGCAAATTTCTTTGCTGTCCAGTTTCATAGAAGACAGTTGAAATCTTATAAATCCTCTGCATCCAGTCTGTTACACTATTTTGTTTGGCTTGAAGTAGATGAAGAAAACTCAGCTTTACCCAGATCTGAAAAGGGAGGCCCTAATGGACACCCAGACATGGTCTTGGGTACCCCCAGGAATCTTAGAATCACTATGAAGACTGCTGATCTAATTATTAAATTTAGCCTTGGGACAGAAATGAAGACCCATAGTTGGCATAGAATAAGTAAGATTATTTTATACTTTCATTAATCTAATGAGCTAAATAGCCATCCTATAATATAAACATAGTATATACAGAGATTTAAATATATATATTAAATATATACATAGATTTAAATATATATATATATATATATATATATTTCCTCTCTCTCTCTCTCTCTCTCTCTCTCTCTCTCTCTCTCTCTCTCTCTCCAACCTCAGCCACTGCCAGTTTGCTGCCTTTCCAACTGTCGGAATGCGTTTTTATACCACTTATTCAGCAAACACATATTAAGCATCTACTATACATCAGGAACTATACTAGACATTGAGGACATAATGCTATGCAAAACTTCAAATCACTTCCTTCGGTGGTCTTACAATTTAGTGGGAGACAGACTGTCTTTAGTACCAGGACAGAAAATTGTGTGTACCAGAGTTGTGGAAATTTTCTACAGAATCAGTAAGTTTTCTGGGTCAGTACAAGAGGGAGGACTGAAGGAGTCCTAGAAGTTAACTGGGTAAAGGTGGGACAGGAATTTTCAAATCTGAAAATTATATGAAATCAAGTCAGAAACACGAGGGCTATGGACCACATCAAAGGTTTGAGTCTTTCTCCTACAAGAAACTAAAAGACAAGTTTTACATGGAAAGGGATGTGATATATGTGAGATAATTCAGACAAATTTAGAATGGTCTAAGCAAGACAAGGCAAGTGCTTCAGCTCACTTGGATAGAGTAAATGGAGACATGTGCATGGGACAGCTGTCAGGAGGTGAAACTGAAAGGACTTAGGCTGCAGAGGGAATGAAGAGAAGCAGATGTCAGGGATTTGTCCAGCATAGCTGCAAGCTCTACTGAATGCCTTCTACATGCCAGCCACTGTTCTAGACTCAGTGTCACCAGAAAGTAGGAATTAGGATTGAACTTGCCTAGGAATAACAGAAAAATAAAATGTAAATATCATTTCAACAAGAAAAGTTTTTTGTTTTAAATTTATTTATCTTCTCTCTCTGAACAAACTTCGCTGAGATCCAGGACTCTCCTCCATGAAATCCTTGAGATCTGACTTCTTCTACCTTGTTCCTACAAGCAGGCCTCCACTCCCTGCTCCCAAGTTCCCCCAAGATAACTGCTACAGCACTAGCAATTATACAAATTTTCCAGCTAGCAGGAAGAGAAGAAGAATAAAAAGCTCAGCATAAGGGAACTTCCCAGAAGCAATCACACTTCCATTTACATACATTGCCCTGACCCACAGAAACTGCAAGAGATGCTAGGGAACATGATATTCATTCTGGGCAGCATTGGGTGAAGTTAAAAATTTTATTACTCAGAACAAGTGGGAAAAGAGACTGAGGCACAACACTGTTTCCACAAAAACAGAACTAGATGCAGGTGTTGCATTTTCAAGGGCTTCCAACAGCTCAAGGTCAATGGTTTCTGTCTTTCAAATTTCAGTATTTCTCCTCTGTCAAACAAGAGGGCCCTTACCACATGACTTCTAGAATGGCTTCCAGTTCTAGAGTACTACAATTCTACCTATACTTCCCTTATAATGAGAGATTTCATAATTGTTCATTTTTCAAAAGTATGATTATATTTGTTTTGTTACAAATGAATACATTTTTGCTGAAGACACATGATTCTTTCCTACAGTGATTCTCTTTTCTGGAATCAGTAAAACATAAGATTTTGCTCATTCATGTATTCAATGTATTTGCTTAATGGAACATAAATTATTAATATAGTAGAAAAATATAAGCTTTTTATGGTTCTTTGAATTGACTGGGTGGTCTAAAAATGTTAAGAATAAATATTGGGTTTTTTTTAGAAAACAAAAAAACAAGCAAATCTTCAACTTAAAATAATTCTTAATTATAAACATTTTTATGGTAAGAAGAACAATCAGGAATTATTCAACGTTATGGTCACCCATGCCAAAGTTACCTGATTTTAGAAAGTCGGGGTGAAAAGAGAAGTGACCTATTCTAGTTTGGTTTGTCTGTTAAACTAGTATTTATTGTTCAGTGTTGTTCAGGTCAACTCTAGTGTTTAGGCTGAATTAAAGGGATGATAGAAGACGATAAACTTTAAGAAAATTGGATACCCACTGGAAAATAATTTGAATTTATAATTTGCTAGTTGTACCACAAAGTAGATTACTTATAACATGGGCTATACCATCTTGACTTTTGTCACTGGATTCTTCCTAAATCTTGTGAGCCATAGAAAAATATCCAAATAATTACTGACTTTAATTCCAATTTCCTACTGAATTAAGTGAATTAGTATTAGAATACAGTGATGTTTCCCATTTCACTCAGTATAAAAAACTTTCCTGATTTGATTTATTGCACTTGCTAGTTCAAAGAACTGTTGCATGAAGTAGAATTTCACCTAGTTTCCATCAGTTAGTAGTTAATTCTGTTAAAGACCCCTAAGAGATTATTTAAATAAGGCATTGAAAACATAAATTTTATGAAAGCACCATTTAAATCATGAAACATATTTCTTGTTTAATTTAAATAGCAATTTTAACATACTAGGTGCCTGTTCTTTAGCAAATCTTTTCTTCTCAACTAAGGGTGACTAGAATAATATCAAGAACACATTTTAAAATTTACCTTTCCTTCCTCATTGCTTTTCAAACTGAAATTCAGTTTGAATTTAATACTAAAAATGTTTTAGAATGAATGTGTATATGTGTATTGGTGTGTATAGAGGTAAATAAATAAAAATATAAATATTTTCATCTAGTTACCTGTGTGGTTCTATTTTCCCTGCAAAATGAATTTTTTTTATCAATTTGTATGACCTTTGCAATAGTTTTTATTATGTACACAATTTTAAAACTATTAATCTTCTGGTGACTACATCCCTATCACAGCCAATGACAAAGCATAAAACACAATTTGTCAGCTTTTAAAATGAGCTAAACTTGCTTGTTCCGATTTGGGCATAGATAAAAAAACCTGAATATTTAAGCAGCATATACTCTGGTTTTACAGTTTCCCAGAGATTTAAATAAGGCGGGATGATTGTCTATTACAGCTCATAATAATGCTCTTGAATTTGGAGCTGCAAATACCCCCCACTCACCTGTCGGCAAGCTTCTGAGAGCCTTCAGACTGAAAATCTGCAGCTGTGTTTATGTGGTAATTTAGAACCCCGATTACATATGCAAGCAACTGGGCTCCATGGCTCAATCACAATTCATTCATTTTGCTTTTTTTGTACCAAAGAAATAAAATCAGAGAACTATATAGCATTATGACCAGCTCTTAGAAATCACAAAAATCAGGAGATTGAAAATTACAAAAAAATCATAAATCTTTTCCATTTCCCATTAAAGTTCACCACAGAAATTCTAGATAGATGTAGTTAAAGTGTGGTATTCAGCTCAGCAAACATTTATTAAAGCAAGAACATGTTACCCCAATAAGAGAAATTTAAGCAGGTCTTGAAGACCTTGGAGCCTAACAAGATAGATGTACTCAAACACTGAGTGTGTGCAGTGTGTGCCTGTGTGTGTGCACCAGTAATATTCCTTTTGAAGAACACCTATAAATGGACTAATTTTATTCCCAGATATAAATAAAATTCTGGAGTATTTTCCTTTGGGATGTTACAGAGCTGTGCAGTTGTGTGACTTATGATTCACATAGCAACAATTTCTAAAATACTTGTTTACTGCCTAGATTTACAGTGAACCTAACAAAAATATATGCAGTTCATGTCATTGTATATCATAGCCAGACACTAGAAAGTTACGTAAAAATTGGATTTTATTTAAATGGATTACCATTTTAATAATATTTTATGGTTAAGTGAAATTTAAATAAAAAAATCATATTCTAACTTAGGTGTTTTCATGAAGCCCGGCTTTCTCATATTATTTTTGTTTAACCATAGGTTCAAACATAGATGAGGTGAATGTACTAGACTATTGCAAGGGAAATTATTTTACTCTGAAATATCCAAACATTTTTAAAGGTGCTGTAGAGAAGTGATACTTTTATAACTATATTGGAAAATAACAAAGGCTGTTTCAAATTTACTCTTGGGCTGCATTTTAGTTGTTAAGTTGATTGGAATGCAAAGTTTCTACTAGAAGCCACCTCTTGCATGCTGGGCTTTCAAGAAAGTACACAACAGCAATTCAATTATCTAGGTATGGCTCTTGAAATGACTGGTTTTTAAACACTTCATTTTCTTTAACATTTGAGTTCTTCAGAGTAGAAAGAGCAATGACCTTCTTATCCCACCACCTCAGTATCAGAGACTTCACCACCTCCAAGTCACAATGATTGCTAAACCAGAGCTCCTGAGATGGCTGGGAAGGAAGACCTGAAGGACAGCACAGTGAGCTGAAAGGAACAAAAGGTAGGGTAGATGGTGAGGGGCCTTTTGCTTTGTTTTCTAAGAAGCTATAGGAAAGAACTGCTATTATTGAAATTGATGAAAACAAAAGAGACATCAAGTAGAATGACACTTTTTTATATTATTAGCTTGAGACAGACAGACAGACAGACAGGTAGGTAGGTAGGTAGGTAGGTAGGTAGGTAGACAGATAAAAGGGAAGAGCGAAAATGTCCCCCTACCCCCTCTGGATTCTTCTCAGACTTGTTGAGCAATCACATTAATATCAAAGAGATTAACAGAAAAGTACTAATTACACATGTCCGGAGAATCTTGTGTTTCAGTGAGGGAAATCAGGTATCTATCCTGAGCTAAGAAATGGGAAAGGGGCCAGGGGTTTCAAGGAGAGAAGAGTGGGACTCACATGATGATAAGAGGGTGACTCATATGACAAGTAGCAGATGTTCTGTAATTAAATGTTTTTTTCTGCCATACAGATAGGTTTCTCCAATAGAAAGTTTATTTCTGGTAAAAATCCTATATGATAGTTAAGGAGTGGTAAATATTTCTCATGAACCTGAAGGTCCTCTACTGACCTCAGCTTGAAATAACCCACATGCCAAAGTGACTGAACATTTTAGAGAGGTCGAACAAAACATCTTAGTTGGAGAGGTCTATCTGAACATCTCAGCTCCCTAAGGTAGGCAGGTAGGTAGGTAGGTAGAGCTTTTAGAATCACAGAAAAGGATAAATACCTACACGCAAACAAAGCGGCAGCTACAAGCTTTCAAGTCAGGATACCTGGGTTCTAATCTTTGATTTACTACTTGGAAGTTGCATAATTTAGGCTACTTATCTAATTAAACATCTTGGTCTCAGGTTCCCTATAAACTAAATGGAAATACTAATAGTATTGAACACATAGGATGTGGTAGAGGAACAGCTAAGATAATCTATACAAGGTAATTAGCACAAGAATAAAGGAAACACAAATTCTATCAGTAGCAGTATTTTTTTATCGCACATAGTTGAAGTCTGCAGGAATATAGAGAAAATCAAATTCGCTGGGGGTCAGTTTCAGTTTAACTAGATTTGTGACCTTGAATAGGTCATTCAATTTCCTTAAGTCTCACTTTCCTCAGGTAAAGGGAGGAAGTAGGTTTAGATAAACTAAAAGTTCTAAAGGTAAAAGTACTAAAGGTGGTATAGAACCACCTGGATATCTTGTTAAAATGCATCTTTTGATTCAAAAGATTTGGGGTGGAGGGGGTGAGATTTGAACAAGTCCCCACAATGAGGCTGCTGCTGCTTACCTAAATCCCACATTTTAAGTAGCAAAGATCTAGGAATTATACAGCAAGAGTCTCTTCCAGCTTTAAAACCGCAGTTTGTAATTATGATAATGGTTCATTTTTATACATAAAGGATAAAGGATTCAGGTTTACAGAGAAGAAAACCAGTCTCAAATTATCTTAGGTCTTTTATCTCTAGAGCTCCAGTGGAGATGGGAAGGGAAGGAGGACATGGCTGAAGGTCAAGTAGAGGATTCACTGCTGAGAAGGTGGGCCAAGACGGGCACTTCTTGAAGCAGTTCTCAGGACAGAGGCAATTTTAAGAAGTAAAGTAAAAAGAGAAAGGGATTTAATTTTTCTTGATTTCTTTTTTCTGGCATAAGAGTGTGTATGTGTGTGTCTATCAACCAGACCTAGGCAGTTATCCCAGTTTCGCATCTTAATGGCTGACCTTGGGCAAGACATCAATTTTCCTTAACTTTATTATCTTACTTATAAAATGAGAATTTACAGCTCTTATTGGATTCTTATAAAAGGGAATTAAATAAGATCATACCTAAGGTATTTAGTACAAGGTTTAAGTGCACAGCAGATGCTCACAAAAGATTATCCATCTAAATCATTGTCATCACCATTATCATTCAGTTGATAAACTGATAACACTGAGCTTTATAATACTAATTTTATTTTAGTTTCTACAGCAGAGATTCTCAAATTTCAGTATACACTAGAATCAGCTGGACAGATTATTACAATACTGATTGCTTGACCCCACCCACCAAAATTTCTAATTTAGTAAGAAGGCTTCTAGGAGGTCAAGATTCTACATTTCTGACAGGTCTAGAGACCAGATTTTGAACACTAATTACTAGTATTATCTACAATACTACTTTTTATAACTGATTAGGGGGTGAGGAATCCTTGTAAGTGAAGATGATCTCGGACGGAACTTTCTTACTTCAATTCATTGTTGGTGAAGCACTTCTAAAATGTGTCATTTTTATTCCTGTTTCTGCACAAGGGGTCTTAAATACAATTTAAATTTTCCTTTTGACAAAAGTCATCAAGTAGTTCATCTTGATTTCAGAAGCAGTGAGAAAGAGTTACCTCTGATTTATGGACTCAAATCCAACCTGCACATTTCTAGATAGTATTTCTAAAGGGACAGCTATAGATCCTTAAAAGAGAGAGTAGTGAAACTTGAGTCAGTATGTGCTACCTGAGAATAAGGATCTCAGGCTAACCTTATTCATTTTATTGTCATGATTGCTTGGTGGGTAAATGGTAGCAGCAATGCAGGGATAAATATTAGACCAAACAGGAACACTAGGGAATATCAACGTGTTGAATTGACTAATAGGGAGATGGCATCTGAGTAGATGTTTCTTGTAGTGTGACAGCAGATTCTATCCTCAGCCTTGTCTTACTCTTTCTCAATTTGGATGAAAACATAGATGCAAGCTAAGCCAGGATATAACACATTACCATTTCCCAGGGGTATTAAAACATAGGCAAGAAGCCCACTTGAGAGTAATAATAGAGACAGGGTTTAGAGTCCTGCAAGGGTGGGGGAGAGGCAATAGACTTTGAGGCCTATCCAATTCAGAATTGCACATCTGAGTTAGAATTACCTGCTGTGATTTAATGGCATAATCACAGGTAGGCAACTGTGTTACAGTATTTGGTGTTTTTTTGTCAGGATGTCAGCAAATTAACTCTAATTGCCAACCACCTACTCCCTGCTGCCCACCCAGCTTTTACTCCTAAGTATATATCTTCTTCCTGCAACCTGTTCTTACATTGCTCTTTCAACTCTATGCAGGTGTGTGAAACCAGATAATCAAACTTGATAAGATATACAAATGCAACATAAGTAGACCAATGGAGAATATAAGGGACCATTTGTATCTTTTGTCTTTAGGATCAGAGGTGTCTTTTTTCCTTACATTTACATACCATAGTAAGACTGAACCATCAGTTATCACTCACATTTATCATTCACATTTCAGAACTGTGTTCATTTTATTCAATGGTGACTTCCAGCAGAGTTGCTACACAGGAAGAGAAGATGAAGCAGCATAATATGATGTAGTCTACTTGAATATATTTGTTGTTCAATTAAGTATGGTTGCAAGCTCAATGCTAAGCCAGCTGCCACATATATGTATATGTGTCCATGCCCTGCAATCCCTAAGCCAAGAGGATAACTACTAATGACAGATGGAAAGTGTTTTCAATACAAAGGAGTTTAAAGTTAAATAAATGTCATTTTACTTTACTACTTTGTTTCTCATCTTCTTTCCCTGGGTGGCAGCACATGAGAGAGGGCCTTCTTAACAATATATCAGTTTTACTTGATAGACTGGTTTACACTTATCTCCCAGAGTCAATGAGTGTCTTCAGTCAAGGCTAGGTTGAGGTCAGGCAAGCTTTACATTTATCATTCCTAATGACCTATAAATATTCCACTGACTTAGGCTTTTATTTCTTAGGTAAATATTTTGCTATCTAGTCATGGGTCACATCGGCACATTAACAACTCCCTGCTAATTTATCATCATTGGACAGCTAACCTCCATTGGGTAAGCCATGTTCTTTTTGCTGTCTTGATTTCATGATGTTGGCAGTAACAGGAAGTATGCATTTCTTCATTTCATCCACAACCTGGGAAAATGAACTTTCTTTTTAGAGTCCTTTTGACCTGATTAAGTTATTTAACTGCTGATGTATTCTGAAAAGATGGATTGTTTTATGTTGCAATGTTTCCATTGAGTAATGGAGTATCATGTGGTTAAGACAAGAGAAAGCAAAGAATTACAAATTTAAATACATTGACTGTATTCAGAGACATACATAAAAGGGAACACGGTGATATTAAGAGACTATTCCGGTATATTCTAGGGATGCTGTGTATCTTTTAAGTGATTTATTTCCTTTATTACATTTTTGGGGACTTACTGCCAAAAGAAATAAAAATGTGGTGATTCATAATTAGAGAGTGTACTTTTATTGTCATTGCAGCAACACCTGTAAACATCATCTCAGTTTTTGGTTTATTCATTTTCTGCCTATTGAGCAGTTTATGTCAAAATATCGTATTTGCAGAATATTTTTCCCTTGCTGTATTTTAAGGAAAACATTACATTTTTGATACAACTGTTTAAGGATAGAAATGGATTAAATAACAAGTTATTAATAAGCTCCACATTTTTCTTTATTCTCCACGTGGTGCTGAAACATCCTTATAAGTAGTAGTTTCTTAATGTAGAAAGTCATTTCAGTAGCAAAGTTTAAATTTTCTGATAATGAAAGAACTCTGGTTCTCAGCAAAGTCTGAGGAGGGGGACAAAGAGGAGAGAGAGGAAGGATGAGGTAGGTATATATGCTCCTAGCTAGTGGTAAAGACCAGGGATGCCACTCAACTTTCTACAGCTTAAAGCACAGCAAACATGTACTCAATCCAGAACATCAGTAGTAATGAGATTGAGAAAGCCTGGTCTAGAATCTTTTCAAGTATAATTTAAATAAAAATGCTTGAGACACTCTGCATTTTACATATTAGATCATGGTCCTTTTCAAAAGTGAGAATGTAGCCACTCTGAAAGAAGAACACAATCTCTTGGATGTAAAGATAGATAAAAGAAGAAAGAACACTTCCTTTGTGTTCCTTTGTGTTCTACCTTCATTAAGAAATACAAGTGTCAAACCATTCCATTACAGTAAATCATGATCACTTGTTCATTAGTTCCCTTACATCATCTTATTTGTTTGTTTTTTTTTAAAGATTTATTTATTTATACATACAAGCTGGGGTACAGGCCAGAGGCGCGGGGCAGCGAGAGGGTGCACCAGAGACAGAGTGGGGAGCAGAACAGGCAGATCAGAAATAGCCTGCTACGGGGAGCAGCAGGCAAGGCAGGAGAGGTCTGCCGCACCACGTGGGACTCTCCCCGGCCAGGTGTCAAACTCGCATCACGCGCTGCCAACAGCTCCACAGCACAGTGCTCAACCGCTGCGCCGCCAGGGAGGCCCTCATCTTATTTGTTATCCCTAATTGTAGTGTGCTGTAAAATTAGGATATGGCATCAACACACACCATGAAATTTGTTCTTCCCTTTTCTAATAAATGTATAAGCTAATGGTTCAATGTGGTCTTTAACTTGTGAAAGAATATACTAGTCTTTGCTTTTTTGTTTGGCTCACAGATCACAGCCTTAAAGCAGGGAATAATTTAAGCAGATGCTGTTATAAACAATTTTTTGTTCAAAGAGATCAAAATAACAAAAAACCTGGGAAATGTTGATGAGGTCTCAAAATAAAGGGTTTTATGTATTTCACAGTGATTGCCACGTCATTTCTCTTCAAGATGCAGTCTGTGTTATTTTGCCATTTAATTCTCCTTTTACTCATTGTATTAGTACATCCTTATGATTTGCTCCTGACTTCTTTCCTACATATAATATAATCTTTTCTCCTATGCCTATGATAGCATTCCTTGAGATTTCTTTACACTTAATTTTACTTAATTTCTGACAGTCTCAGCTTTCTCATGTGTAAAATAGAAGTAATACTATGAGCCTCTGAGAGGACAGTTATATACACTAAGTGGAAGATGAAAGATGTCTGGCACAAGATGCTCTTTGAGTAACAACTGTGGTTTCTTCTGGGGAAAAAAAACAAAAGAGGATTTTAAAGCCATCTATTCATCAAATAATTGTTAATTCTGTGTTTTTAGTATTCTAAAAATGAGCACTATTTGAAGTGCTTGGGATGCTTCTGAAAACAAAACAGCAAAACAAACCACCCCTATCCTCATGGCACTTACACACTAGCACACATGCAAAGGTAGACACAGGTAAAAACACACTGACACACATGATAATATAAACATACCTTGGTTTTTCCCTTATTCATTTCAGGACTTAAATGAGAGTGAGCCCTTTTCCTCCAACTGACCAAAATGGCTTTGGGAAGAACAATCATAGGATTCTGAAGGGACATGTTCAAATACCTTTATTTCAGATTTTAAGGAATAAAGGCATATTTCAAAAAGAATGATGAAGATGCTCTCTTTGAAGAAGAAACTCACACAAAATGGCAATAGGTACCAAATTGCGGGGAAAGAGGGAATCAACTATTTAGATACTCTTAACAGCTCTAAGAATCACTGAGGGAGAAATATATCCACAGATTTACTTACTGTTTTTGAACATGAAAATAATTCATAGGCCGCATACAAACCAACTGAGTAACAGTGCAGCACAAACTGCTAAAAAATATATGAAAGGGGAATAAAAGCTCATGAAAGCTTGCATGGGTTCTTAGTAGGAATTCTTATTCTGCCACAGAAATTTTGCTGTTCACGTTCCTGAAATGTGGGCTCCTGCTCATTCCTCAGCACTTAGCTGAAATGTCACTTTCAGAGAGGTGTTCCCTGGCTATCCCGCCTTAACTAGATGCCTTTACCCATCACCCTTATGCATTCTTTTTCTTTGTCTGTTTATCTGTCTGTCTGTCTATCTATCATCAATCAATTAATATTTTTAAATATCTTCTTACGCCCCTTAACTCAAATTCCACATAGGAAGGAATCATTTTACTTGGTCTACCATAATCTTTCTAGAAACTGGCACCTGATCCCTACTTTGCCTTCAAGGAATATTTATGGGTGAGATAAAAGCTATCCACTCAAGGTATACTGACTGCCAAGAGCACTGAGATAAAGATTACTTCCCTTCATTTTATGTGTAAGGTGAACTTGCCCTGCCATTGTTGTTCGGTGTGCAAATGTGTTATGTTATTTGGCCTTACTCCATTTTGCCATGTGTATGTGGCATAAGAGGAGAACAAACTCCAACCTGTCATTAAGTGACATAGTTATACCCAAACCAGTTTACAGTCCACATACACAATGACCTTTGCTTTTGGCTTTTGGAATCAATTTCTCAAGCCTCATGGAAAAGTTTTGCGTACTCTTGATACAGAAAAATAAAATATCGAATGGTTTCACTTATAACAGGACTATAAAGAAACCAAATAGGAGAGAGACACTGGGGGTGGGGGAGGGGAGGGTAAGGGCACAAAATGGAGTAGAAAAGAACACAAGGGACCACGGAGATGGATCACGGGTGAATTGGTGGTGGGTTACCCAAGGGGAATACAAAATGTAAAAAATATAAATAACAATAAAAATATATACATTAAAAAAAAAAGAAAAAAGAAAAATTCCCAGAATTGTGCTGAGTCTCTTACGCTGAGCAAGAACCTGGGGTAGGTAGTCCCCTTTGACACTGTTCTCAATGCAAGCAGAGAATGGAAGGGACCTATGACTATTCTCATTTAAAATTTCTCAAACTAGAAGTCTGATATTAAACATCAGCTATTTGCCTCAATCATATCCTGGCAACATGGCATTTTTTTATTCTCCCCTTGAGAGGTGGAGCTTATTTTTCCTTCCCTTCAAACTAGATTGAACATGTGACCTGTATTTGCCAATAGATGTTAGCAAATGTGACACATGCAGATACTGAAAATGTGTTTGCACTCTGAAACTTGCTCTGCTACCACCTTGTTAAGATGCCCAGGCCAGGTGGCTGGAAGAAGGACCATAAAGGGTCAACACTGCTGGTGCACAGCTGAGGAATCCCAGGCAGCCTGCCAACCAATAGACATGTAGTAAGGTGAGCATAGATTATCCAACCCTCATGAATGAGGGTACAAATGAGTAGGAATCATTGAAAGAAAGATCAGAAAATAACATCTGATTACCTGAATTTATAGATCCTCTTGCCATTAACTAATTAAATCCAAAAGCGATGGCAAATTCAATCTGTAGGTTATCTAAACAAGTAAATAATAGCTTCCTATCATTTGACCTGTGTTTTTATATAGTGAAAACTATTACTACAATGATCAGGAAAAGAAAGGTTGCTCTCCTGTCTTCCTCAAAGAAGCTGAAATTGTAGATGGAATTTGGGTTCATTTCATTTTTATCCCATAAAAAAATGGGTAATAGAATAGGGCCTCCCTGGTGGCACAGCGGTTGAGCGCTGCGCTGTGGACCTGTCGGCAATGCGTGATATGAGTTCGATGCCCAGCCGGGGAGAATCCCACATGGTGCAGCAGACCTCTCCTGCCTCGCCTGCTGCTCCCCTCAGCAGTGTATTTCTGATCTGCCTGTTCTGCTCCCCACTTGTTTCTGGTGAACCCTCTCGCCGCCCCATGCCTCTGGCCTGTACCCCAGCTTGTATGTATAAATAAATAAATCTTTTAAAAAAATGGGTAATACCAGAGTTAGTTTCAAATTTTTTTTTTACTAAGTTCTTAGTTTAATGAATGCAAAAATATTGTTAAGAGAGAATAAGGAGTTCTTCATTTAAAAAGGTCTTGTTGTAGTCATTGAATGGGGATAAAATTATATTTCCTTTTAGAATGTAAAAGCTGGGAAGGATTTTGGGAATTACCTACTCCAATACCTTACATTTATTTCTGTGAATGGGAGGGCCATGGAAGAAATGGCCAGTCCAAGGGAATACAAATCAATAAAAGCATGGCTCAGATCAGATCAGATTTGCTCCAAATCCAGCATTTAGAGATATCTTGATGACTTTACTTTTCTTGTATGGGGAAAAAAAAATTTCAGACATTCTAGAAACTGGATGTTAGAGAAAGGTATTCTAATTTTAGAAGTAATTAGCAGTTAGAAAACACTACTACAGAAAAAAAAATCATAGAAAAGATTTTTCTAAGAACCGAGTCATTTCTTCCCAACTGATCATCATAGGAGTAGAACTCATCTATTAGTAGAATTCATAGGCTCTCAAAGGACTCTGTCTCCATAAGATATTATTTCTGCAAGTCTAAATTTAGTCATATATCTGGGGTTTTGCGCAATCTCTGGTCAGCTAGCAGTGCCCAGCTCTTTCAGAGAATTTATGTCCTGATCAATGACATGTAAACCCCTGAAGCAACTGTGTTGCTTACTGTTCTGCCTAGAAGTAGTTTGTTAATACAGTTACAAATATTTGTAAATACCTTTTGAGTCCATTCATTTCTAAAAAGCATTTTTCAAGATAAGAGTTTAGCCTTTGCAAGTTTTACTAAGTTTTAAAATAGCATAATTTCCCCCCCAAAATAGCAACAGATCATATTCATTGACCACCTGTGATGTGTCAGGCACTGTGTTCAGCACTGTCTACCTAATATCAGTTATTCCTCCTACCATTCCCATGAAGCAGACACAATTGTTTTCTCCATTTTAATAGATGAGGAAACTGAGGTACAGGGAAGCTAGGTGATGTGCCCAAGTGATTAGAAAAGACCCAACCTCCAGCTCGTACCCTTGCCAACCCATTATCTTGCGTGGACCACAATTGGGCATTATGCTCTAAATCTGCTACAACTAAAACTCAGACCTTTCTTGTTTTCTCTTTCAGTTCCACATTTGATTCTTTGCCCCACATATATCATTTATAGGTGTTCAAAATATGTTCTGCAGTTATATCTGTGGGAGCTCTGTCACTAATATTTTATATAATGCTTTGTAAACTTGGGATGAAGCAAGTTTATTGTAAAAAAAAAAGTGCAATAATCTAAAGAGATAGGAATGTCGGATACACTTATATTGTCCTTAAATTGAGACGCTCACATAAACTGGCAAAAGTAGATAAATTTGAAGTTATGACTGTCATCCCAGGGATCACTCATTCAGGGATATTCAAAGATCTGAAAAGAACCCAAAACCATAAGCATCACATTATATGTGTTACTGTTTCTCCCTGAATTAGAGTTTATTTCATGAAAATAAGTAAGACTTCTTTCATTCTGTTCCTAAACACAAAGGATATGCTCATAGAATTTTTAAAAATTACATTTCCATCTTGATATATATAAACATAACAAAAAATACAGTTAATTGACATGTTTGGGGAAGATGTGTCTTAAACTTGTAGATTCTGCTGTGATTGCCAAAGAATTTAACAGCATACCATACTTTTATGTACTCATAATGAATATAGGTTATTACAATCCAATTAGCAATTACTCAGTTCATCTTAAACCTCTTTTAGACAGCTGAAAATTAAAAGTTAATTTAGATCATTTTGGTATTCATACCTTCTTTCCCCCCATTCACTTATTTCTTGATGCTCTTTAATTCTCATTTTTACATAGTCTCTTAATATGTAGGTTAGTTCATAGGAAGTGACTTGTGGTTGCAAGTAGAGTTTATAATTGCTCCATAAAGCAGTAATTGTTTTGAATATTGATTGCTTTTAGGATTTTCATAGTTGTGATACTAGACAATATTTATTCACCCAGCTAGATGCCATATGACTTGGAATTGAATATTTTTTTTGTAGTGATGTATGAATTAGCAGAAATCAGCAAGTTTTAGTGGCTCATGTTTGTGCTAGTATCTCAGAAACCTTTAAAAGAATGATCAAGAAATGTTATATGACCAATAATTGCACTCACAGGTATATGCCTAAGAGATATGAGTGCATGTATCCACAAAATAGAATAGTTCAGAATTTTCATAACCATTTTATTTGTAACAGTCCCACACTGGAAACAATCCAAATGTCCATCAGTTTGAGAATGAATAAGCAAATTGGTATATTTATATAATTAAATGGTATATTTATATAATTAAATACAAAATAGAAATTAAAAGTATAACAAATTTCTAATCCATATGATAATGTGGGTCTATTTCAACATTTCACTCAACATTACATTGAGTGAAAAGAAACCAGATACAGTGAGTTCTCACTTATGTCATCAATAGAATCTTACAAACTGTGACCTTAAGTGAAACTACTTAGAGTGAAAGCAGGACTGCAAATAACATCCTTTTGCTCTGTGAAGGCAGGGATTTGTTTTTCACAACATCATTATACTGAAATGATGTTCTCTGAGGAGTTGTAATCCACATGAAAGTTGCTTTGGAAGTTCAAGAACTGGCAGAACTAAAAAATGATGACAGAAGTCAAATGGTGTTTAACACTAAAAGGGGAAGTTATTCTCAACAGAAAAATTATGCAGAGAATTGTCTGGGTTGCTGGAAATGTTTTCTCTCTTGTTCTGAGTAGTGATCACACAGGAGTATACAAATATAAAAATTCACCAAACTGAACACTTAAGAGTTGCCTATTTTACTGTATATAAATTATATTTTAATTACAAAATGATCACTCTGAACTTTTTTTAACACTTCATGGAGTTATAGCCATGTTGCTGCACCTAGTCCTATTTTATTATTTTAACTTTAAAGTTATGCTTTGGTAAAGTTTGGCTTGGCTGACAGTATGTTGGGATAACATTAACTACTGCAACAAATAAACTCTCATGTTTTAGTGGCTTAATACAAAAGAAGTCATTTACTCAGTCTCTACCAGTTCAATGTGAGTGTGCTTCTTATCTACTGAAGAAAGGATCCAGGATTCTTCCAGTTGTGGTTTATCAGCTCCTTCCCAGGGACCTCAGAATATTCTCTTTCCAGTTGGAAAGCAAAAGGAGAGAATGCAATTAGGGAATTTTCTATGTTTCTAGTTAGTGATACCTATGTTTTATTTAGATTTCTTTTTATCACAGTACACAGTAGCCATTTAAGGGAGGAGTGAGAGAAATTTCTCCTGACTGTTAGGCTTACTTTATTTCCGCCCTGATGCCTGCCAGGGATCATATAGAGCGCATATAGCGAGGTAGGTAGCATTATGATCTGGTTAGTAGTAAAACCACTGCCAAGAGCTCCTGACCCTAAATTAGAGCAAATTATTGTATCTTCCTGTCTTAGCTTCCCCTTTTGGAAAATGGAGTGCATAATGATAGCTTTATAGAATTCTTCAGCAAATTTTAAAAATGGGTGATATTTAGGACAATTCTTGAGCTATAATGAATATTTAATATTCATTATATTAGCTATATTACATACTCCTTGCTATAACCAGTCATGCACCTCCAACATTCCCAGGGCCAATTTCACGGGCCTGTGCAGTTAGCCCAGGGTTCTATAAACAGAAGTGTCCTATGTTAAGGAGCTGGCACTTAATTGAATGCTTAATTTTCATCATGTTGAATTTCTAGTAATTTTATCCTTGAACTTGTCTTTTGTAAGTGAAGTCATGCACCATGGAGTGTGAGTAGAGGAAGGATGCACAAAATACATGTTCACTGCTGTGAATAACAAGTGTTGTCCCATTCACATGTAGGATTTTTAAATTATTTTTATTGAGATAATGTCAGCTTACAATAATGTACATATTTTAGGACTACATGTTCGCACCAAAAAGCATTCTTGATGCCCTCTGGAGCACAGGATTCTGATGGCCCTATAATGTATGAGACCAACAAAACTCAAGTCTAAAGTAAGCATCTTAAAATGTACATCTGAGTAAGAAGGGGCATGGACAACCTCAAGAGACCATGCTTTCCATTCCAACCAGAACTTGCTTTGAATGCAAAAAAAAGACAACAAAACAAAGAACCCTATAAGTCCATTTTAACTCATGTTATTTCCCTCTGTTAGCTAACCACTTATTCTGAAAATGAGACAGAAGGAAAAGGCAACCTATATTTCCTTTTTCTTCATGGCTTCCTTACTCATCAATGAGTCAAACATCAGTAAGTACTAATAGAATGGCATCTATCAGGAAGTAAAATAAAAACTTGCATTCATTTTTATGCTGTTTCCACTGTTGTGGCAAGAAGGGACAAATACATAACCAAACTTCAAAGCACACATGTACATACATGCTAGTATGGTAATACTAGCTACAAAATACAAATTGTGTGATTTTGTTGATTTTATGTATGATTTCAATATGAATTATATGTTCTTATATTGTATGTAAAACTGACATTGCACAATATAAAGATGAACAATAAAATTAATGCTAATAATTTATTTTTCTACATGTAGAATGATATTGACTAGCTAATAAAGACAATTCCAAAGATGGAACATGGAAGAAAGGAAAATAACATTATATTATATTTTTTTACCTTTACTGATACTTTTTTCCTTCTTTTTGAATAAAGGGCCCCTCCTTTTCATTTTGTATTAAGCTCTGTAGATAAGATGGCTAGCCCTGCCTTGATGCTTTCTTACTTCTCCCTAAATTTCCATCCAGTCACCTTCTGCAGGAAGTCTTACCTAATCCCCTACCTCCCATTCTTCCTAGCCTCTTGTGGCCTTCTTTCCAGCAATCACTTAGCACTTTATATTTATATATTTCTCATTGCACCTTCACTCTTAGAGTTAATTTTGAACATATCATTCCCCTAACAGTCTGTCTTTCCTGAAGGACAGGAACAGACTTGGCATTCTTATCTGGCTGGCCATGGACCAGAATCACTGGGGCCTTCATAGTAAAAATAAATTCCAGGAACTAACAATTAACAGATAGAATCGGAATCTCCAAAGCTGGTTCATTTGGCTGCACAGTTAGCTTGAGAAATAGCTATTGAATGAATGAAAGAAAACCATTGGTTCCAGTCCATGAAATGGTACTTCCTCCAGTCTGGACACTCCCTGGTAAAATCTGATTCATCCTTGTTGAACTTGTTCAAGTGTCACCTCATTCCTTGAAATCTCTCCTGATTTTTCCCTTCCCTCACGTCCACATCATTAACTTTCTGACCTCAAGTTCCTTACCATTTATTAACTTTGACACTGAAAAGATTCTACTTGAATTTTACTTTTCTGGTTAGATTGGTAACATTCTGCATAGCAGAATGCAGACGAGGGTGAGGCAAGCGAGGCATTTGCCTTGGGTGCAAAATGTAAGGGATAATTTAAAAACTCACTGATCAAGATAAAATATTATTAGATAAATATTTTTAAAATCAATGCAACACTTACCACAATGAACAATATGCCCTAATTTTTAATAAAGACGGCCCAGACCACCTTTATGTACTTGTACCACTGGTCTCATTCACTTCAATCTAATTCCAGGTCTGTTGGATGTTATGTTTTACTCATCTTCTCATCCCAGCCGATGTTGAATATATAAATATGTGATAAATCCAGTCATCACACTGACATGTATAGATCCTGACAATGAAGAGAGTTATGATGGAATATGAGCATGGGTCATGAAAACGGCTTGGGTGGTGCCCTCTCATATAAGCCAGGTTGGAACACAGAACCATACAGTTTAAAGTTTGAATATTATCTTCTGTCTTTAATCAGGTCCCCATAAAATTCTCCTCCATTTCCCTATGGTAAAACAGTTTTGATGGAAACCCTTCTTTACCATCATACACTCTGGAAGACTGACCTGAGAGGGCTGATTCAAGGTAGTTTCAATAACAATAATAAACTAAAAATAAACAATAAATGTTTTAATAAAATTGCATTAAAATTACCCTCCCCATTGTTATATAATATTGTTATGGCGAATTGTTTGAATAATACCATGTTATGTAGCATGCTTTGATTTAGTCTTTCTTTCAGCAGTTTTCAGGCAAAATGAAATCAAAAAAGCAAAGTGATTCGAATAAAGGGATTCAACACTTTCTGTTATACTCTGATCTCTGTATGTTTTCTTCTTAAGAAGGACCTTAGCTCCAATTTATATTCAACAGTGGGAATGGGGGGAGAATTACAGCCTGTGGCCTCAGCCCCAACCATCCCCTTTAGTGAAGGAAGATTGGCATCACCCCTCTCATCAGCTCTCCTCAACTGTTGTGGCCTATCAGAGACAGGCTTTTCCCTAGGTGGCCAGGCTCTCCACCCACAGTTAGCCACCAGGGGGCTGTCTGTTTGAAACAAACGGTGCAGACTCCACAGCTTTTCTCCAAACCAACCAAAACATCCTGGGGCAGCTTTGGAGCAAAGCCCAGGAACTTCCCTGCAAAGGAGAACAACTTCTCTCCTGCAACAAAACCTGCAAGTCCTATGGTGAAGCTTTATTACAAGTGAAGACTAAAACACGGATCTATTGCCAAGGGCCAAGGAGAAAATAGTGTGCAATGAGTCTGAAAGGAGACGACCTCCCTCTTAAGGACCTCCCTCAAGAGGACTTGCCTTGGGGGTCTTCATCTTTCTCTCAGGAATTGCACGAAATGCTGTGCATCCATGCTTAGGGAACAGCTTCCGAATTCTTGGCAGTTGTGGTTGTTCTTGCCGTCAGCAGAAGTGGTGACTTCTCTCCCTCTCTCGTTGTATGCTCCCAAAAAGCTGGAATGAAACACACGTGGTCAGCTGCAATCTAGACAACTCTCAGGAAATCATTTATATAATGTTCACACTTGAGGATACAAATCGTCATATTGCATGTTATAGTAATGAATGTGTATACTGAATAATAAAGTCAGAATTGTTTTAATATTATCTATGAGAAAATAATTGTACTCTGCCCTCAAAATAGTTTGGTTGCAACTACAGCTTCGTGCTGACTAGGCTTAGGGTGTACTCGGTATTTTTCCAAGCATTCTTATAGTCCAAAAGGTTGCTGCCTGCTTCACTTTCTCCCTCTCTGAACCCCGTGGCCTTCGGGACTTGAGGTGGGGTTATTTCAGAAATCCCTATTTGCTTGGGGCAGAATGCTTCCAGAATATAAATTAATTTTGTGTTCCGGGTTTTATTTTTATATATCCAGTATAAAGAAGAACTAACTGGCCCTCCCGGAACGCGCGGAGTGTCTCAACACTGCACACATCTCCCAGGATACACAAAATGGTGTGGAGGAGTGTCTTCCCTCAAGGGCAAACCAGGTATTTTTCAAACTTCCCTTCAAGAGGGGCGATGAGGGCAAGAGAAGGGCCATAGGGCCGGCCGGAGGGAGCCCCCAGGAGGAACCCGAGCGCGGGGTCTGCCTCACATGCGCCGCCACAAGTGGTTTGGAGTGAGAGCGAGGAGGGCGGCGACTGGCCGCGCTTGTCGGGCGGGCAAGGAAAAGCTTGTGTTTCTGGAAGTCACCTCCTCCCCCTTTCCCCTTGGCACTCTTCCCCCATTCCTTCCTCTTTGCCTTACTAGAGGAATGACGCCCCAACCCGAACATCCGTACAAACTCAGCACGGTGTGTGGACGCGCGGCCACCAAATCCACGGCAACATCGCCACCCCTGGGAGGGAGGGCAGGGCCGCGACTGGGAGGGGGGGGCGCCCCAACCTGGGGAGGCAGGTGCGGAGGCGGACCGTCCAGGCGTGGAGTGTGCGTGGAACCGGGGCAGGGGGACGCAAACCCGGAGCGGCCAACAAGTCGGAGGGCCCGGGCGGGACCTTAGGGTGCCAGCCTGGGGGGCCAGGGCGGTGGCGGCGGAGGCTGGGTGTGCGGCCGGGAGGCCATTTCCTTGCTGCGCCCCTGGTGGAGCCCGTTTGCTTGCTCTTGGCCGCCGCCGCGCAAGTCGGACCGCCCGGAGGGCTGAAGGGGAAACCAGGTCGCCAGTTCACAGACTCGCCGCGGAGCGGGCGCCCGGGGCCGGAGTAAGGCAGCGCCCGGGGAGCAGGCGGGCCGGGCGGGCGCGCGGGGGACCGGGAGAGGCGGGGACACAGCTGCCCCGGCCCCCCTCGCTTCCTACGCCTATCTAAGTGGAGGGGTCCCGGAAGGCCGGAGCGGCCGGGCTGTGGCCGCCTCTTCGCCTCAGGAGTTGACATTTTGCAGGACTCTCGCGACGTCCCGTCGCCGGCGCTCCCGGGACCCCGCCACCGGGAGGAGGGGGCGGAGGAGGGTGGAGACTGCGGGGCTTGGCCAAGGAAGGCGCACATCCTCGGGCGGGCGGCCGTGACGCGGCGGGGATTAACTTTGCATGAATAATGTGAGTGCGCTGGGAAAGGAAACCTTCTGCTCCCCGGGCTTGGGGCAAGTGCCCGCAGGCTGCCTTCCCTGGGCAGTGGCGCTCAACCCAGCAGGCTCGAGGGCACTGGTAATTTGGCGAGATGGCGCGGAGGCTGGGGTGCGGGGGTGAGGGGTGTGGGGGGATGAGCAAGAGGCGGGGTGGGGGGGCTACTGTTCCAACTGTCCAGAAGAATGGGCTGAAGGGTGATGCGGCTGTCCCGGGAACCTGAGGGGCGCCGGCAGGGAAGCTTAGCGCGCTCAGTCAGGCGGCAGGCGTGGGTGGTGGGGGTGTCAGCCGCCTGGTTACCTGCCTCCACGGGGTTTCTGCGCCCCGGGTCTGGAAGGAGGTACCCTTTTGCGCTCAGGCATCGCGCGGCAGCAGTCGGGGAGCCACAGCGTGGGCCGTGGAAAAGCAGGGTTACTGGATTCCCCCGCCAGTCGCAGCGGCTCTGTGCCTTAAACCCCCAGCCCAGCTGTTGACAGGCTCCTTGTGAAATGGAGTTTGGCATCCTCAGCGCCGAACCGAGTGGAAGTTTCCATGATGAGGAAGTTCTGTGACACGGGGGTTCGGAAAAGGTTGGCAGACACCGGGGCGGGGGAGGGGGGAGGTGGTTTAAAGGGACTGTGGGTCCCCCATCCCCCTTTTTTTCTCCTGCCTCGGAACTCCGGGGTTTGGAAAGGAGAATAATCCTGAATGTTGGCGTGTGTTGTGGCCGGTGCCTGGCCGTTTAGCTTCTCCCCGCCTCCTCGGGAATCCGTGGCGATTTTGCTAGCCTCCTGGGTCGCGCTTCTTTGCTTTGCTTCTCTTGACGCACCATCTTCCTCTGGGTCGCCTCGAGTTGGTTGGTTCTGATAACAGGAGTTGTGCCCACTGTGTGCTTCCCCACCTGCCAAACCCCCAAACCCCTCAGAAGAGAACTAATTTGGGATTTTTTTTTTTTTTTTACTCCTAATGGATTTCGTCCTTCTCGGTCGCCGTGTTCATTTTGGAGGAGGATTTCATTGTAGAATTATTATTAGTGCTAAACCTTCTGGTTTGTTTATTTGACGGGGGGGAGTAGGTGAAATTTTTATTCATTAAAAGCTAAATGTATAATTTCCCCAAATGGGAAAATTTTAAGGAAGGGTCTAGAAACGTAACAGTTCCTATAGTGAGGCAGGAATGAGAAAGGAGTTAACTTGAACATACAGGTTCAGACTTTCCATCACCCTATCTCCACACATATTTTGCATGTGCGAAGATTCAAACATTACCCCTAATCTGTAAATAAATGTGAAACACAAAGTCTTCCTCTTAGCATGCCATTGGTCTTAGGTGTCAGCGGACATTCAGTTTTAAAGACCTATTTTGAAGTTCAAAAAATGAAGCATTCCTTGAACAGTGTACAACATCTTAGAGCCACAGATGGGACTGCACTTTTCTTAGTAAGCCCACCTTTTTGATGGAAATTGGAGTAAAGGTGATTGGCTGCTTTAATAATATCAGAGCACAACAGTGTTTTTAAGTGACAAATGCATTGGGTAATGTTAACCTGTGGGGCTGTATCTTCACATTATTTGAGCTTAGTGTAGTGTGCTTATTTACATCGTCATAATATATACCATGGGCTTGTTTACAAAATAATAAAAATCACATTTTAGTCAAAATGTCCCATGATTCATTCTGAATATTCACATTCATGATGACTGATATCCTCCCTAACTCACTTCTGCTTACCTCTCATACTCTGAAACAACTCAGGGACTAGGAAACGTGAGTTAAGTCGTTTTGGTGAAAAGTACTTTGAGTAATGGACATTTTTACAGATTTTCACTGCCAGTTGGCTAAGTGTTTTTATTGACTAACAAATTTAATAATATGTGATCTGTTTGAGGTATTATATGGGAAGCCATTGGTAAACAACCATTATTTCTTGTGAATGCTAAACAGATACTACAGAATCTTATTTTTAATGAATTCCAAAGATTTTTTTTTTGTATATTTTAGCTGGGACCATCTGCTAGTAAATATAATTTGCTTTTATTTTTCAGTGAGTGAAGGTAAATGATACTGAATATAGCCACAGAACTGTTGTTGTTTTTTTTTTTATGCCTGTGTGAAGCAATTCTTGTTGGCATTACAATGTAAAGGTGTAATTATTGGAATTAGAATAGTGTTTAATAAAGCCGCTGACTTTACAGAAGGGTTAAACATTTATTTGTCACTTTTTAGATTATTTATTATAAATTCTGCACTAGGTATGAATTAACTTCCTTTAATCTAGCATCTTTGGGGAAAGATGATTTCTTAAAATTTCCTTATAAGCGAAAAAGTTGTGGATTTCTTTCTTTTCCTGTGGTATTTGCAGTTGTTTGAAACTGGAGTGATGAGAGCCACAAATGGAATTGTACATTTATTTTCTTAGTAAGGTTGCCTTTCTGATGGCCGTCAGAGTAAAGGTGATTGGTTTCTTTAGCTCCTCCTTGTCTTAGAAGATAATGTGTCACTTTCCTTAAAAAAACAAACAAACAAAAAAAAAACACCTATTCCTGGACACTTAAATAGAGCAGTCCCCCTTCTTTCTCAGAATCTTCATGTTATTTTTGTTGTTGTTGTTTGATTTTTTCCCTTTTTGTTCTTATTTGCAGACTGAATCACTCATTTCATTTGATACTTGTTGATTACCTGTTCCCCTATCTAGAATATAGAATCCACAAGAATAATAGTCTTGAGTGTTTCATTTACTCTTAATTCTCCAGCATCTAGAACACTGCTTGGCACACCAGTACGTGTTGGGCAAATCTATGTTGAATAAATGAAAAGTTGTGCACAAAAATTGCTTTTCCCAAAAACAGGTGGCTGAGCATCCTAACTGGGTATGTCCAGATCTCTGTGTGTGTGCCATGTATGTATGATTCAATCTCTGTCTCTGCCTGTCTCAACCTCTGTTCCCCCACAACTCCCTCTCCCCCCTCTCTCCCGCCCTTCCCTTTTCCTCTCTCCCTTTCTCTCTCTCCTCTCTTCCCTTTTTCTGACAAAAACTAAGCCTCATGCTGTGTAGTGATAATGCAGAGAGTTATTTCTAGGAGTTCTTGGTGGGGGGGGGAGCATTTGCCTTAAGTACACAGAAATCCTCGTAGCAGTAGCAGTTTGTCTTCCATGTTACCTTGATTCCTTGAAGACGTTGACCTCCAACTGCCAGGATTTCAGCAGAATTTTTATGAGATCCAGAGGCATTGTCAGTATTAAGAGTGAAATTCCAGGGAGGAGACATCACTGGGTGACAGCAATACCTTTCTCACTCAGCAGGTTCTGGTAGTGCGTCTGGCCTTGGCAGCCCTAAGTGACCAAGGGCATGTGGTGGTATAGCTGATCTACACAAGTGGTGGTTGAGAAAGTGTAGAATGGTACTGACAGGATCTAGTACAATACAGAAGTTGTCCTTGGTAGTAAATTTTTTTTTAAAGATTTATTTATTTATACATACAAGCTGGGGTACAGGCCAGAGGTGTGGAGCGGCGAGAGGCTTCACCAGAGACAGAGTGGGGAACAGAACAGGCAAATCAGAAATACACTGCTGAGGGGAGCAGTGGGCGAGGCAGGAGAGGTCTGCCGCACCATGCGGGATTCTCCCCGGCTGGGGAACTCACATCGCTGCTGCCACCAGCTCCACAGCTCAGCGCTTAACTGCTGCGCCACCAGGGAGGCCCCCTTGGTAGTAAATTTGGTAATAATCGCTGTTTCCTTACGTTGTAAGTTAAGTCAATCAACCTCTCCCCTTTGCCCTTTTTCCCACTTTCATAAACAGAATTTTGAACCAGATGATTGCAGGAAATATTGCATTATCTCAGTTTTCAAATGACAGAGACGTGATACCCAAGAGGTAGTCTTCAAAGTAGCTATTCATGGAAACTCTTTTGACAATTGAGACTAAAAAAGAAACTACAGTTCATGATCATGATTATTTGTTTTTGTTTATTGAGTATGGACTTTCAGAAATGAGTCTGAGAAAATGCATAATAAAAATCCCACAAAACAGGCTGGTAAAAATGGTATAGGAAAAAAGATTGAAATGTTATAGAGAAGTAAAGATATGAAGCTGAAATCCTAAGTACTTTCTGCTTTTGAATATTTAATTTAGCTTTAAACTCAGTAATAAAGTTAACAGAAAAAAAAAAAAGAGAGAGAGACTGCAGGGGCCCAATTCTCCATTGAAGTTATAAAGACAGATCAGATAAACTTCATAGAGTACTTAATATAGTGCCTGGTAACTGATATACATGCCTATGAAATCACCAATCATATAGTGGCTAATATTTGAATTTCAGTTCTATGCAAAATGAATAAATGTCTTTATAAGGTCACATCTTTGCCAACATTCTGGGGAATAGAAAATTTAGGAGGCATAATGAAAAGCAACCCAGTCAGAGTTTATCTTTGGGAGCCCGAGCTGCCATATTCCAGAGGGGAGATTCTGGCAATTGTCTCCGGTACAGAAATAGAGCTTAGAAAACCTAGAGGAATGAATGTTTAACATGTTCTTTAGGCTGACTTTCTCAAATATCCAGTGTTTCAGCCAAACCTTTGACTAGAGCAATCTGAGAGGACAGGCTAGCCAGATACTTGAAAATGACCCTTTGGCCATAAACCTGCCTGAGAAGGTGGTCTTAATGCTTTGTGCCTTAGTCTGTATAGTTCTTCTCACCCTGCAGGGCACTTTGGTTTTGTTTCTGTTTCTGTTTCCCCTCATAAATTGTGATGAGGGTCTATGAGTTCATTTATCCTTGACTCCCCAGGATCTAGCAGAATATTGACTCATGAGCATAGGGAAATGCTTGTTGAAAGCATGAAGACAGCAGCACTTCTTTTTTTTCTGACATAGACAGTAAACATCATCTTTTGTCTTAGTTTTGCCCAAAGTGAATGTTTGCTGCACAAATTGCACTATATGTCCTTATCATAACTATTTTGCTGGAAGTCTAGTAACCGAGTTGGTTCACTGATGGATGGCAAGTTAAGTCTGTGCCTTATTTTAAATTACTTAATTGGATTCCTCTTTCAACCCACAAACATTTGTGTGCCTATTATGTTCTTGTTATGTTGCAGACCACTGGGAAACCTGCTGAGCTTATGAGACATATACCTATATTAATATAAATGGTCTCCACTGTGATGGAATAGATACAAATGTTGGGGTCCCTCATATGTCCCTTTGATGAAATGAAGTTATTTTTAATCTGAGTAGATGATAGTTTTCTGTTCCTATAGCCTGTGTGTAATAGTATAAATTCTAGTTTATAATGGAATTCACCCAGGATTCTCTTGGTATCGAACTACTGTGGGTATGACTCTATATGACTCTATTTAGAGCAGTGAGTCTCTGATTATAGATGTTCACTCTCTACCTTCAGTCCCCAAATTTGTTATTCAGTTATGGCTCTTAAGAAAATGGTAGTAGTTGGGGGAGGCCGTTGAAATCAATGAATCACAAGTAATATATATCCATGCCCTCCAGTTAGGAGTCTAGCCAGCTGACAGCTAAAATGTTGATTTGTGTTCAGTATTAATGTTGTTTGGTCTATACTGTTCTAGTTTCAAGGGACTCTGGAGACTTTATGTACTGGCAGCTCTTCGTGTGCAGTACTATTTTTATTGAGTGAGAATCTGAGCTACACTCTGAACTTCGGTATCTTTTGCAAATGGCAAGTCAGAAGAGTCTGGAACTGGGACCCAGGAACTCTGTCCCAGGAAGCAAATTGTAGCCTTTCCATCCTGACAGACACTCTATCATGTTACATATGTGCATATGTGACATATGTACTGCTATGTTTGAAAACATGCGTATATATACGTGTGTGTTCTGAGACTGTGGCACATATAACAAGTAGGTATGTCTTCTTGATTTGGGAAATACACTTGGTGACTGCTTTGGAGACTGCTTATGGTGAGAAGAGAGCAGGTGATGGTCATGGTTTTAATGGCATTATTTTGACATCCAGGAACCCACCCACTACTCTGACTCTTATGGCAAATGTTGATCACTGGTTCTCATATTGGTTTAACTATTCTCCCCTTGCTATTTGTTTTCCTAACACTGTGCTTTCCCTGATTCCAGCAATGGTTGAACAGAATTGGTGCTCAAAAAAGAATGATTGATGATAATGATCATGAGTAGGTTTGGGTCAGCTTTCATAATTTCTCTCCCATCTGCATAAATGTCTCACCAGCTTTCATGTCCACACATGCAAAATATGCTACTGGGACAAGTCTGTGTCATGTTCTCACCCACAGTGAGAAAGGTGCTGTTTGTTTGTATCTTGGCCTGTGGATCCCAGCTCCCAAATCACAAGGAAAAGTGTCAGAGACACATTGTTGTTTGAGCCACAAATCTTGTCATCACTTTTAGTCCCTTCTCCATACTGTTGAATATTTTGGCAGATTCTCATCTTCAGTTTAATCTTCCACAGTTTACTTGTGTTGCTCTATGGGCAATTATGTTTGGGAAATCCTAGTTTAACAACTTAGTGCAAGAGTTTTCAGAGCCCATTTTACTACTAATATGCATTATGAATCTTCACTAGGCTGAGCAGGTAGCAATACTAAAATAAGTTTAAGTATTTAAATAAGAATAAGATCACCATATTCTTTGATTTTATGTTTGATTATAAACCTCAACTGGCTAAAGTTCAATGTAAGAGGTTGTGAGGGACAATTCATGTTATATACTTTTTAAAAATTAGTCTTGTTAGTTTGAATGAGCTATGACTACTACATTTCATAACATGCAATGTAGAGAGCAGTGGAAACTTTTTGCTTTTTCAAAAATCCATCCCTTTGTATTGCACATTTGATAATTCTACCACTGAAGTATTTTTGTGGTAATGTGAAAAGCATACTAAGTTGCTGTCACTTTAAAAAATTGTTATCATAGAATATATATTTTCTTGACTTTATTTCTGATGTTTAGATTTATTAATTCACCTAAGCCAGAGAATGGTTTATTTTTGCCGTGTGTTTTTATTTTTTGAATCTTTCCTGACCTTCTTTGTAATTTCAGCTCTATTTCTATCATCTGGAGATCTAAAAATAGGTACTTATATCAGAATTATAGCTACAACATGGGAAAGTATAAAGTTGTATATTCTTTTTTTTTACAAGTGTTTTTTTTTTTAAGATTGTATTTACTTATGCATACAAGCTAGGGTACAGGCCAGAGCCGTGGGGCGGCGAGAGGGTCCACCAGAGACAGAGTGGGGAGCAGAACAGGCAAATCAACGGAAATACACTGCTGAGGGTAGCAGTGGGCGAGGCAGGAGAGGTCCACTGTGCTGTGTGGGAATATCCCCAGCTGGGCCTCTAACTTGCATCGCAGCTGCCAACAGCTCCACAGCGCAGCACCAAACTGCTGCACCACCAGGGAGGCCCCTAAAGTTGTATATTCTTACGTTATTTGCCTTTTAAATTAAAAAGACAAAGTCTTTTAAAAACTGAGTTATGGCCTATGTGGATGATAAATATATTAGTTTTTCCTGTAGTGTAGTAGTTGTAAGAGGTTGGAAAAACATCTTGTCTCTCTGAAGCCTCATGGGAAAAAAGCTTAGGTATTTGACTTTTTAATTTAATCTCACACTTCTTTTTTTAAGTTCAATGTTTCAATTTTTTTAAATATATATTTTTATTGTTATTTATGTCTTTTACATTTTGTATTCCCCTTGGGTAGCCCACCAC
>PVIJ01006140.1:0-16221 GCA_004024925.1 Scalopus aquaticus
AAATCTTAAAAAAAAAAAAAAAGGGCAGAAGAGCTAAAAAGACAGTTCTCCAAAGAAGAAAAGCAAATGGCCAACAGGTACATGAAAAAATGTTCAACATCACTTATAATCAGGGAAATGCAAATTAAAACTGCAATGAGATACCACCTCACGCCAGTGAGAATGGTGCACATTAATAAAACAGGCAACAACAAATATTGGTGAGGATGGGACTTACTTTTTAAATGGGGGTGGGTAGAGTGGGGATAGACAAAGCAAAAACAGATTCGTAAGTACCTGGTAATTCAGTGAAGTGCTCTGGAGAAAAATAAAGCAGTAAGGAAGATGGGCAATGCTGAGGTGTTGGGAAGGCAGGAGAGCAAGCTGAAGGTGTATGTGGAAGAAAAATGCTCTGGGTCAGCTAGGAGTGCCTGGGGGAGAGACTGCTTGGTTTATCTAAGGGACACTTTCACTCTGTGTAAGATGGAAAGATAATATTTATCATTAGACTAGGAAGCTAAACTGCTTTGGTTGACAGGTCTTTGTTCCTCATGTGTTAGCTGCATTAAGTTACTGTTTTTCTCTATATCTCTGCTTTCTTTTCTGTAATATGGAATTGGTTATGGTTATTTATTTAAATAATAGATTTAAATATAGATTGTTGCCTGGTTCATAAAGTATGAAATATATAATTTGAAGACAAGAAGCTTATATAATGTTAGAAACCAATATTATCCCAATTTAAAAAGAAAAACAAAAAACACTGGGGAAAGCATGATGAACTTGGGAGTGGAAGACCTAAACTTTTTATACTACTTTTTCATTGAGGGTTTTTTTTCCCCACTTCTAAATTTTTGAGTTTCTAGTCCTTGTTTTTGTTACACATTACTTGATATGAGAAACAATAATTTTATATATGTTTGCAAAGAGCCCAAGGCTTTCCAGAGAATGCAAAAATTTGACTTTAAAAAACTAAAACCATAAAAGTATTAGATACATTTAAAATAATATGAATTTTAAAAAGGATAAGAGAGATTGGAACTATTTATAATGTATTTAATGAATGGGGGTTAATTTTCTTAATATACAAAGAACTTTTCGTGGAGTTTTTGACTTATCCAAAGTCGTGTAGCTGGGCCATGTTTAGATTCAGTCATTTTTATATTTGGAATTTAATTTAGATAATATAGGATTTTTTTCCCCAAAAAATGATTTAGAATGGAGCAAAGAACAGTATCTTTGCTTTTTTCTTTCTTGAGGAATATTGGGATTAGGCATGGGGAGGTGGGGTGCCATAATAACATCCAAGTGAATATGGGGAAGTTTGAAGATGTTTGAGCTGGTGGCCTGCTTTGCTAGGCAATGCCTCTAGAATATACCTCAGAGTTACACCTCCATATTCAGAGTAGTCAAAATGCAGCATTAGCTGGAAAGATTTCTAGATATTTGAACTTAGGTAAAGGCTTGTAGTTCCCCATTCCCTACACTGGCATTCAGGGTTTCAGAGAGAATGAGAGTATGAGGGAATCCTCATGAATCCTGTGTATGTATATACATGCATGTTTTTGTGTGTGTGTGTATATGTTTGTGTATTGGGTAAAAAGATACTGAGAGAACTGGTGAGCTGGTTTAGTCCTATAGTCAGTATGAAGAATGCAGGAATTTTTCTGTTGGAGGCAAATGATTGGAGAGGACAGTAGGTGCTGTCGAATCAAAGGGCCAGATAAACCAGTGGGAATTCAGCAGACACTGGCATATAACATGTGAGATGTGATCAGATTAACCATCTCATCATGAAGACAAAATTCCACAGTATAGTACAAGGACCCAAGAGTGTGGAGTGGAAGTCCTACCCCTGAGTACAAAGATTTACCATAAACTCCTTCAGATGTCCAGATGCTGAAAAGGAAAGCAACTCTGGAAAACTGAGCATGTGCATTAAAAAATTATTTCATATTCAAAATCTTAAGAACTATTAAAGTTTTCAAGTATCAAAAGATTAATACTTAGGAAAGTTAATATTTTTCCCCCCTCTTGATATTTAGCTGTATATGACTTGAGAACAAGAGCAATCAGTTATAAAAAAGTAATGAATCTATATTTTCTTTGCATAGAAATTGTAAGAGAGCAGCTTGCTCGATATATCTATATGTAGCCACCTTGTAATACTTCACTTATCTTTAATACTCACTTGTCATTAATATTTTATTTCTTATTGAAGTAGTTATTATACAAGCCCAGTTTTTCTTATTGTTGTTTTGTTAGTGATTCTTTGAAATGCAGCCATATTTCTATAAAATATCCTCCTAGCAACCATAAACTATTTCCAGTTCAGTTTTTAATCTTGTGTGAATTTTACTTATCTTAGCTGACTCACATTCATATCTGTTTTGCTATAGAATTTCACTACTGAGGACATCTTTTATCTGTATTGCTGAGGATTTTTTTAGGAAGGTCATTGTGAGACTTCTCCCTTGCTTGACACTTATCCCCCTGTATTCTGCTTGCATTTCAAATGTCTGTCTCCCTTTCTAAATCATAAACATCTCAAGAGCGGAGACAGGGTCTACTTTCAAGAAATGTATTCACCCATGTCTGGTCTTAGTAAACCTCAGTACATACTTCCTGAATGAGCAAAGCATTGTACTCATAAAACATTCAAGAAAACTGAAGTTGTATCAGATTCAGTGATTTGCCCAAAGTCAGACAGCTAGTAAGTGGAATAGTTGATAGGACAAATAAGATTGCTGACTGATATAAGGGTTTTTCTAATAATTTTAATTGTCATGAATAAAAAGACGAGCTGCAGAATATAACACTGCCAATGTGTGAACCCTTTTGAGAGATAAAGTCTCAGCTGCTTGAAAGTGGCCAAGGGGATGGAGTATAACTGCATGCTATGGGTCTCAAAGGGAAAAGGGAAGGGAATCTTTATGTCAAAAGAAACTTCCAGAGAGTAAGATAATACATATGTTAGGAAATTCTTTTTCATCTTTGAAACAATGGTACATTTAGAATGTGTACAATATTTATTCAAAAGTGGTTTAATCTTCTTAAAAATTTAAGTCTTTAAAGAATAATGAGATTCTGTGAATCGTGTTTTCTTTTATTAAGAAACACCTCTCACATCAGATTGTAAACTCAGTTAACTAGTTAACTGGTTGACCTCAGTTAATTATTTATCTCTTACCTACACACCCAATTTTCAAAAGATGTCTTCTTAACGTCTGTTGTTCATGACATGACTAGCTCTATAATTTTTAGGTAAAGTAATAATCATTCCTCATCCTCATTGGCAGTACTGGATGTTTATGGAAACAAAATATGAACTTTACTGATGCCTTGGTCTTGAACTTGATTGAGTTAGGATAGTCACTTTATGGTGAATGATGCAGAAGACACAAAGTGTCTCATTGAATAGCTGAACCAACCCTTGAGCCACTAATTGACTTTCTTATTTTCTTTCAGTTTAAATTGGTATAAAATAGGTTCCCTGAAATTTGTTACATTTCTCAAAATAGAAAACAGTCCAGTAGAAGATGTTTCTCAGAAACCATTGATGTGAGCAAAATCAGTTTGAACATAGTACTTTAAATTTGCTTTGAAGACTGATCTCCTATTTAGCATGGACAGCTTCTAAATGGAAAATAAGGGGATGCTGTTTAGAGAAGAGTCTAACTTTTAAAAGAATTTCAGTTATTTCCTGTTTTGGGGATACATGAAATATGCAAGAAAGTTGTGCTTTTGTTGACTTTGGTTGAAAATCTATTTGATTAAAAGGGTATTTTCAGTTTCTCAGATGATTCATTTTGAAGTGTGGCACCCAGAGCTTTAGGAAAATATTGAAGAAAGAGAAGTTAGCTACATCTAACCCTGCAACATATTATATCTTTTTCTTTCTCTCTTTAGGTTAACTTATTCCTCTTCAGATAACCATCTGTTGACAATAGACATTGAAACCCTAACCATAAAACAGAAGCAGCAACTGGGAACTATCAGTGTATAAGTATGTTCATAGCATGGAATAATGAATACATCTGTATTTAGGGTCGGATTAAGCCATGGATACTGAAAGCTTTTGAGGGGAGGTACCTTTTTTAAGGTATGTCATAAGATTCTTTGTTGAAAAACCCATCTTACACCAGTCTCCTCCAGTGCCTGAGATTGCCTTTGATGTGCTCCATGTGTGTACACTTGCATAGACACACACAACACAAAATAAAAGGCAAATTTAAAGAACCAAGAAAAACAAACTTGTAAACATTGTTGCTAACATACCTACAGAAGGAAAAAAGTGTTATCAAAGAGCTAAAGTCATTCCAAGTATGTGTCAGGTTTTTGATGTTGGTCTAAAATTAACATGTTATTAGTAACTTGGAATGGTAAAAAATTACCCATTATCTCAACAGCATGATTGCTTGTCAGAGTATCTGGCTAGTGTCAGATCAGACAAAGGCACTGACAAAAGAAAAATTTTCTGATGAGGCTTATGGGAAGATAGGAGAGGAAGAGTTGCAATGACAGCCAGGTTTTGCAGCTCTGAGTGGGGACTGAAAGTGGAATGAGAAACCTGGAGTAGACAGTCCAAGAAGGGTGTTGGTAGTGCCAATCACTATTGTGACCTTCTTTGACGATGTGCAGAGAAGGTAGACCTCAACAAAGGGACAAGGGGGACTTGAGTATATTATCAAGGGTTGCTAGAAATGTGTGGGGCTATAGCAACATCATTGTCCACCAGGTAAGTGAAAGAGCCATTCGACAAAACTAAATATGAGGGATGGCTACTGAAAGAAAGATGACTTCTCATGTAAGATTCTGAGAGAGGATGCTTAAAGAAAGTAGATCTCTTTCATAGTCATAGGGGATGCTAACAATTTGCTTACCACTTCTATACAATAGTCTCCTCTTATCCATGGTTTTGCTTTTTATAGTTTGCTATCCACAATTAACTATAGTCTGAAAATATTATGTACAATAAGATAATTTGAAAGCAAGAGAGACCACATTCATGTAACTTTTATAAAGTATATTATGCTTGTTCTGTTTTATCACTAGTTATTGTTAATCTTTTACTGAGCCTCTAATTTATAAGTTAAACTGTCATAGGTAGGTATGTATAGGGGAAAAAAAAAGTCTCTATAGGACTAATGCTATCCTCAGTTTCAGGCACCTACTATGATTTTTGGACGGTATTTCCTGTGGTTAAGAGGGAACTACTGTAGGTGTTTTTCCTCATGAAATATGGAGGTTAAGATAGCTTAGCTTAATATAGAGGTTACTATAACCTTATGAGATGGATTCAATTATCATCTCCATGTTATAGAGGAAAACATAGAGACTTACAGATACTGAGTAACTTCCCCGTCTTTAAAAATGTCTTTAACGACATTTAAAGCTGTCATGACACATAAATCTAGCAATTAGCTAAGACTGAAACTTGAGGACAGAAAGCCAGTTTTAATTAATATTCAAAGGAGGTATGTGATGTGAGGGAAGATTCTTTTAATCATTCATAGCTCTGGAGGGTAGAAATAGGAATGAATGGCAAGTAAGAGTTAATGTAGATTTCAGTACTTCATAAGGAAAGGCTTTCTGAAGTTTGAGTTAATCCTAAGGAAAAGGATTTCTTTGTGAAACAGTGAGCTTCCTGTTATCAGACTCATTAAAGTGGCGATTAGATGACTGCCGTTAGAGAAGCTATAGATGAATTTTAGATTTGATTTGGAATGGTGACCTTCAAATCTCTGTGATTGAAATTTACTTTCCTGTGAAGTTCTTTCATATGTATGTAGGGGCTTAGAAAGTAAGAGTTCAATATCAGGCTACCTATCTTCCTAGGAAACAAAGCAAAACAAAAAAGGAAAAATATACTCTCAATGTTATAAAAAGGTAGACACTTAGTTTATCAAGGCAAGTTAAGCTTTCCTTTGCTCTGAGAGGGCAATTGAATGCAAATATCTGCATTGTTTGCTAAACTCAGTCAATGTAAGACATATGCTGTAACGGGACTTTAAAATTATTTTAAAGTATGAATATTGTCTGTGTTTTTGAATTTGTATCTTTATGTCATTCGTCATCATCTTTAAATGGCATTCAAGGTCCAGTTTTGGACACATATCTAGGATTCCATAAGCCTAAGAAACATACATAGATAAGCTTTAAAAACTATGTTTTTATCATGTTTATATATTATCCAAATTGAATAAAGTGTGATAATGATTACTATTTAGCACTAAGAATAATTTTAAGAACAGGTGATAAAATGACTCAGTTGATATCTTGATCTCTTTGGCTTATTAATCCTGGTAGATGGAAGACCAAAGATGCTTCCTGCCCTATAATTATTTGCGAACGGGAGCTACCATTTTTTTTAGAATAAGAAAATGACTTTTTTAGAATAAGAAAGTGACTCACTCCCTTTACAAGCTTTTCTTATTAACACTGAATATGTAGGGAACGAAGACTTAAGCAATCAGGCATGGACTAGCTTTATGAAACACAAACAAGAAGAAACCATTTTAGTCCCTCTTGGTTGAGTGAAATGAAATAGTGGACATAATGCATTTGGGTTATATGTCTAATAACAAAGGTGGGTTATCCACTCTGTTGGAGAAGTAAAAGCAAATGGAATATGATGCATATGTGAAGACTAGAAACAAAATTATTATTTGTAGTTATTTTGACAAATACAGAATTAAAAAATCTTAAGGATCTTAAGGAATAAGGAATGAAATGATTTTAACTACAAAATCAAGTCTTCCTTATTGGAATGACCCCTACTGATTTATTTCAACTAAGCAAATTAAAAAAATTATTTTGCATGAAACTCTGGTTTTGGTATTGAAAAATACTTAAGATGAGACAATCTATACTTATTTTATCAGGTAGAGGAGTAATCAAATGAGCAGTAACACTAATAAATGCAGTATAATGTACACATCGTAACTGGGGTATAAATATTACAGTGGAATTCGAAGGAGAGGAAAACTTATTTGAGGTGGGGGAAAAAAGATTTTGCTTCATGGAAGAAATTTGACATTGAAAAATGGATGAGATATTGTTGGAGATGAATCTCATTGTTGGAGAAGGTCATTGAGAGGATGTGAATGTTGGTTCACCCTGGACCTAGCCCTGGGCAATTGGAGACTCCTTACTGACCTCTGATCCTTGTATGAATGTTCGTATAGGGAGCTACTTCAAGAACACAGCCTTGCGAAAGTGATGTGTTTTGAGACCATACAGATTGTAACATGACTGAACCTCATTAAGAACTCTATAAACTCAGGATCTAGCCAGTGGTGTGGCGATCTACTCATCTTGTCACCAAATACAAGCTTTGTATGTGAGCGCCTTTGCTTACTGAAACCACCACTTACCAAGCTGAAATGCTCTGCCGCCTTTTTTTTTCTTTAAGATTTATTTATTTATGCATACAAGCTGGGGTACAGGCCAGAGGCGTGGGGCGGCGAGAGGGTTCACCAGAGACAGAGTGGGGAGCAGAACAGGCAGATGGATGGAAATACACTGCTGAGGGGAGCGGCGGGCGAGGCAGGAGAGGTCTGCCATGCCATGTGGGAATCTCCCCGGCTGGGCTTTGAACTCTAGTGTTGCTGCCGATAGCTCCACAGCGCAGCGCTTACCTGCTGCGCCACCAGGGAGGCCCTCTGCCTTCTTCTTTGAGCTCTCTTTCATTTCTGTGTGTTAGATCCAGTTTTAGATTTCATCTGGGGAACTCTGTAGTTTGTGTGAATGAACTTATATTTAAAGGCGAAGAGAAAGGAGAGAGGGGTACCATGCATACAAAGACAAGATGAGTCCTGAGGAAGCATGAAGCTAGACTGGAACATGGGCGTGTAAGGAGGTAAGAAATAGGAGGCAATATTAGAGATTCAGGCTAAAGTCAAGCATGGTGTGTCTCCTGGACAAGACTTTTCATTTCTCTTTTACAACAGTAATTAAAGTGTCATTAGAATATGTGGAGCTAAGGGATGGGAAGTTCACAGTGTTGGCCAGTGTGTATGCAGGTTGTGCACTGAAAAATCTTAAAAGGATGCCACTCATAAGGCAGCTCCATAGACTTCTATATTCATTGTGACTGTGCTTCAGTCAGTGTAAGTATATTGCATTGTGACAAGTTTCCTAACAGATGAAAGATGGCTTGGCTTTTCTTATATGTTTAAAAGCACCAAATGGGGGCCTCCCTGGTGGCGCAGTGGAGCTGTTGGCAGAGGTGACGCTAGTTCGACGTCCGGCCAGGGAGATTCCCACATGGTGTGGCAGACCTCTCCTGCCTCGCCTGCTGCTCCCCTCAGTAGTGTGGTTCCATCAATCTGGTGAACTCTCTCGCCGCCCCACACCTCTGGTCTGTACCCCAGCTTGCATGCTGGGGTATATTTATTTATATAAATAAATAAATCTTAAAAAAAAAAGAGATTAAAAAAATAAAAGCACCAAATGGGCTAGTGATAGTATGTGACAACTGTACTGTAGTTAGATATATTTTAAAGCAGAAGGACAGGACAGAATGCTTCAAGGAGAGACTAAAGACTTAACAGTAATAAATATAGGAGTTTTGCTTGCTGTAGCTTCTAGGCAAGAGGCAATGGAAGAAGGACCCATTAGGACTTCAAAGATGGGTGACAGAGAGTGGTTGCAAATAGGATTTAGAAAGGTGAGAGGGAAATATATCAAGGGAGGGAGATGCAGGGCAGAGATAAGGGGCTCCATTTTAAACATATTTTGGAGACAGATGTGTTACCTGAACATCCGATAAGTGGAATTGTCAAGCATCAAGTTGAAATGCTGGTTGGGAGAGCTGGCAGGAGTTGTGCTCAGGTCATACACATAAAAGTAATTGCTAAGATAACAGGAGAACCCTTCGAGAGAGGTGGGTGGACCATATTGGTGTCAGAAGCACTCCTGCTTTTTATCATGTTTTGCTCTCTTATCCCAAAAGAAGTAGGATTAAATCTTGCAAAAGGAGCCTGCTTTCTTAGTAATGTGGTTGTTGGCTATCATGTTCCCTTTCCAGTGCCTGCCAACCATCAAATGTCGTCAGAAAGCCAGCTTTTATACATAAACATATAATTTTTTTTATAAGATTAGATAGGAGTGTTGGCAGGAGAGGCTTTCACCAAAGGCAAACTCATTTATGATTTGATAATGTTTTAATCGGGAAATAGAAATACAAAAATCAATTATAAATGCAATCAACTTCTCATTCAAGAATGAAAGTGATGGCAAAACCCTCTAAAAACATTTTTATTTGATCCTTTTATGCACTAGTTGTAACTCCATACTTTGAACTCAGTGTTTTTCCTAATCTGTTGCTAAAATTAATTTTCATTTCATAAAGCCATAAAATTGATGTTAAAAGACAGTCTAGAAGTACATTGGATACATAGAAATAATTAGGAGGTGAAAATGTTTGCCTTATGAGGCTTATGTAGGGAACGAGGACTTTTTTGTGGCTGTACTGAGCTTCTCTTTCCATGTTTTCAGACTGCCTGGCAGAAATTTTTCCTGGTATTAGTATTCTCACACTTAACTTATTAAGTAGAACCTAGCAGTCAACAAGGCATCAATATTTCGAATTCTAGGTGGAAATTGACATTAAGTACAATCCATCTCCAACTCACCTTCTCCCCTATTTTGTACTATTTTAATGGGCATGGGGGTCTGATGGAATTTGGGGACCAAATATTATTTCTTCTGTGTATTTGGGAAAATTTAAAAAACAGGAGTAACATATATGTCAGCATCAGTATTTTCTTAATATGTTATTTTAAGTTCTTACTGTGATGATGCTTTATTTCTTTTCTGGTATTTACGTGAAAGTAGAAAATCATATGTGCTGGCATTTCCAGGTTGGTAGAGGAAAGCCAAATATTACACTAGTCTACCTGAAGTTTAACATTCTCATCACCTCATATCAATATTTTATCACTGTTATTAATGTTCGTTTCCTTGCTGACATTCTCATTGAACAAGACATATATACCATTATTTTACATTCTTTTTTTTTTTTTACATTATAGGTTTTCTCCCCTCATGTGTGTTACCATAGTTTTCCTACCAAAAAAGCACCCATAGTCCTCCACCATAGTTCATAAGCTTTCCTCCTTCCCCTGTTTCCTTCCCTCCTCTTCTTCTCACTTCCCCTCCCTTCCTGGATGCCTCAGATCTCTGGTCAGCTTTCAAGGGGGTGTCTTTGTCTGATCCTTTGTTTGGTTTATCTATATTCTACATATAAGTGAAACCATCCAATATTTATCTTGTTCCTTCTGGCTCACTTCACTTAGGATAATCCCTTCCAGGTCCAATCATGTTGCCACAAATGACATGAATTTATCTTTTTTGATTGCTGAGTAATATTCCATATATATATATAGTAATATAGTAATATTCCATATATATATTGTATATATATGGAAGTATGCGCCACATCTTCTTGACCTACTCATCAGGCTTTTTCTTTAATATAGTAAATTTTTTTCATAATAATTCTTTAATATTTATTTATTTTTATATATTTTATTTATTTACTTTTGTTATTCATATCTTTTACATTATTGTGTGTTCCCCATAGGTTACCCACCACCTGTTCACCCGTGGAGCCATCACCATAGTCCCCCATGCTCCCCTCTTCCCCCCTCTTGAGCCCTTACCCTCCCCTCCTCCCCTGCTGAATGTCACGTTCTTCTTTGGCTCCCCTATATTCCTGTTATAAGTGAAACCATTCGATACTTTTCTCTTTTTTTCTGGCTTATTTCACTGAGCATGATCCCTTCTAGTTCCATCCATGTTGCTGCAAATTGCATGTGTTTGTCTTTTTTGAATGCTGAATAGTATTCCATTGTGTATATGTACCACAGCTTCTTGATCCAGCCATCTATTTTTGGGCATTTGGGTTGTTTCCATACCTTAGCTATTGTAAACAGTGCTGCAGTAAACATGCGGTGCATGTATCCTTTCGGATTAGTGTTTTTGTGTCCTTTGGGTAGATTCCCAGAAGTGGTATTGCTGGGTCATATGGAAGCTCCATTCCTAGCAGTTTGAGGAAACACCACACAGCTTTCCATAGTGGTTGGACCATTTTGCATTCCCACCAGCAGTGTAGGAGGGTTCCTTTTTCTCCACATCCTTGCCAACATTTGTTGTTACCTGTTTTTTCAATGTGTGCCATCCTCACAGGTGTGAGGTGGTATCCCATTGTGATTTTAATTTGCATTTCCCTGATTGTAAGTGATGTTAAGCATTTTTTCATATACCTGTTGACCATTTGCTTTTCTTCTTTGGAGAAGTGTCTTTTTAGCTCTTCTGCCCATTTTTTGACTGGATTGTTGACTTTGTTTTTGTTGAGTTGTGTGAGCTCTTTGTAGATTTTTGTTATCAGTCCTTTATCGGTTGTATTGTGTGCAAAGATCTTCTCCCAATTAGTAGGGTGTCTGTTTTGATTATTGTCTCTTTCGCTGTACAGAAGCTTTTTAGTTTGATGTAGTCCCAGCTGTTTATCTTTTCTTTTACTTCCTTTGCTATGAGGGAAGTGTTTTTAAAGATTTTGCTGAGATGTATGTCATGTAGAGTTTTGCCTATATTTTCTTCTGTAAACTTTTTGGTTTGAGGTCTTATGTCCAGCTCTTTTTAATATAGTAAATTTCAGTAAAGAATGTTATTGGTGTTTTAGGAAGCTTAAATGGAATATTTAATCAGCATTTTGACCTACATATAAGAATATGTAACTTTTTAAAGAATGTTTAACGTAGGCAAGTACTTGTAAGGTAAAAGTGAAGATGAAAAAAAGGTATCCAAACAGTATTTGGGGTGTAAAGTTCATGAATTTGATTGTACTTGTAAAAAATACAATAGTTGGAAACATTAAATCTATATAAACAAAGATGTTTTTATTAATATGGTGAACTGGTCTCGAATATTTAAATTTAAATGATCTTATTTTCTCATCCATTTAGAAACTGTTCTTAATTACTATAATGTATTTAAAGATCTAAAGATCTCATATTATTGAAAAGAGACTATCTTTAGTACATAGCTTTTCATAAGTTATAGAAAGCTGCAAAATGGTCTTCAAATTCATGAATTTCTATCAAGAGAAACTGAACCAACAAATAAACACACACCATTATGTACTTATACATATCAATTAGGCCCTGAATTTAAAACAGCTCCTGAACAATATTATGTCAAGAATATCTGTATGTATTTAGTTAATGCAGCTTGCCCAGCTGGCCTTTTATAAATATTTACTGATGTCAGTGACAACTGAGAAAATTAGTCAGTGTGTGAATAATATAATTTTCTTAAGACTTTAAATCAGGTGAGAAGAGAAAATTAATGGCTGTTAAATTTATTGTAGAAATAGCTGTAAAAGGAATCTGGAAATAAATCATATTTGGTTCCCAGGGGGCAAAATTAAATCACTTTGTCATCTAGAATATTAAAAAAAGCTTGTGAAATATTTATAGATTTCCTTTTAATTTCATTTAAGAGTATGGTGGGACTTCAGTGTCCATAGTGGAGGCCAGAATATTAAAACCTTTTAAGGAAGGTTTTTGCTTTCAGACTTCCCCAAGGATGTTGCAAAATCACTTGGTAACCAACTTGCAGAATTACAGAGATTTTCTTCTAGATTTTCACTAGTCCCTGACAACCTACTTTTTGGATGTTCTTTTTTTCCTACTACTGTGTAAACCTTGAACAGTTAACCTGTCAACTAACCAGCTGAACAAATAAAAAAAGACTAGACCCATAGAAATGAAAAATTTGGGAAATTGCTTATTGTGAACACCTCAGAAAACATGGTTGAAGTGTAATGGCTGATGATGTCGAGAACATGCAATAATTATGTTCTCTGATTAATATTGTACCATATGACATGACCATTTGTCTACAACACTTTTGTTTTTCCTTTGGCAAAAACTGCATCTACAAATAAGAAATTAAACTCTATGTGTGATTGTTGTGTACTGAATTGTGTTATCCCTAAATTAATATGTAGAAGTCCCAATCCTCATTACCCCTGAATATGACTGTATTTAGAGATACGACTTTCAAAGAGATAATTTTGGCTGAAAGAGCCAATTAGGGTAAACTTAACTGGTGTCATTGTAACAAGAGATTAGGACATACAGAGAAAGACATCAGGGGCACCTGTGCACAGAGAAAAGGCTATCTGGAAACTAAGGAGAGAGACCTCAAGAGAAAGCAAATCTACTGACCTCTTGATCTTGGGCTTTCAACCTTCAAAATTGTGAGAGAAAATGCTAATCTCTGGTGTCTTGTTATGACAGTTCTAGCAATTAATACAGTGATAATAAAAATTAAGTAAATATTAAACTTCGAAGAAAGCGCATTGAATCATTTAAATCTCATAAAGTACTTTGAACTAAACCAACAAGTAAACACACACCAATATGCACTTAAACATACCAATTAGGCCCTGAATTTGAAACAATTCGGTATCCTTGTACTGACATGTGCACATTTATTGGTGCTTATGTAACAGTTCTACCTTGCTATCATTTAAACTATGTAACTGTCAACACTTGTTCATTTAACCACTCCCTTCATTCTAATATTCCTACTATTTGCTATTCCTTTTTTTCACCTCCAAGTGTATGTTGCAGGAGACTGCATGTGAATTCTCTCTCCATTTTGAAAAATTGTGGTAAAAAAACACAGCTTGAAATTTACCATCTTTGCCATTTTTTGAGGGTATAATTCATTGTGTTATGTGTATTCACATTGTTATGCAGAACTTTATTTCATGTAAGGTTTTTCGTGTTATCTTTATTGTGTTGAGGTTTTTTTCTTCTATTCCTAGTTTGTTGATTTTTTTAAAATCATGAGTGGATGTTGAATTTTTTCAAATACTTTTTCTGCATCAATTGAGATGTGGTTTATAACTTTCATTTTTTTTAATGTGGTGTGTTATTTTGATTTTTGTATGTTGAACCATATTTGCATTGGAGGAGTAAATCCCGTTTTGTCATGATATATAATCCTTTCAATCACTGTCAAATTTGGTTTGTTAGTCTTTTGTTGAGGATTTTTGCATCAATATTCATTAGAGATTACTGGTTTTTAGTTTTTTTTGTAGTATGTTTTCTGGCTTTGGTATTAAGATAATGTTGATATGATGAAGTGAATTTGGAAGTATTCTTCCTTCTTTTTTTAGAAGAGTTTAAGGACAACTGTTAGTTCTTAAAATGATTGGTATATGTTACCTGAAGCCTTCTAGTGCAGGGTTTTCTTTTGTTAAGAGGTTTTGATTATTCATTAATTATCCTTAGTAGTTTCATGGTGTTCATATTTTCTCTTTTTTTGTTATTGAGTCTATATAGGGTGTATGTTTCTAGAAATTTATCTATTTCTTCTAGATTGCCCAGTTGATTGGTATATATTGTAAGGTCGAGTGATAGAAGAGGCAACAAAGTAGAGGGGAATGTAAGATAAAGAGGCTTTTACTAGCAACTCCCGGGAGGTTCACAGATCCCAGGCGGGGGTCTGTGGAGTTGCACCCTGCAATCAGGGGGCGGTTTTTATACGGGGTGAAAGAATTCCAAGGGTGGGGGCAACTCCATTTGGAGCTGGTGGCCTTGCAGGTGCATTTGGGCTGCGGCGGCCCATCTGGGTAGTGGGGACATGAGTTTCTTTCCAAGGGCACACATCTTCGCCGAGATTCTTCACAGTGCCCTTATTGTTGGGGATGGGTGGGTTGAGCCTAATATATATAATTTTTCAAAATAGTCAATTGTGATCTTTTTTTATTTTGGTGACATTACTTATAATATGTTCTATTTCATTTATGATTTTAGTTGCGTCTTCTCTCCTTTTCATAGTTAATCTAAGTATAAATTTTATTTATCTTGAAAAAATCCACTTATATTTGTGAGAACATGTTACTTAAAATCTTTTGGGTTTCATCTGATCATCTGTAAAATGGGTGTATCATGCACTGTGCTAGGTTGCTATACATTATTTCATTCAACTCATTACTATCACATAGATGGTGCTATATAAATAGTAACTGGTATGTTTTAAAGTAGTTAAGAGAAAGTTTTTCTTTCTAGGTCACACATTTCTTTCTCATTTCTTTTCAAAATAATCATGAATCTCTAAACTGCATGCATATTACCAGCATTTACTTGTTAGGAATTCTGAATCTTCCTGCTGTTTTGTGTCATTATTCTTGTACAAGTCTTCTGATTATGTGGTTCTTACATGCATATGTTTGACTCAGTAAGGGTGGATTTTTTCCAGAAATCATTCATTATTCATTTCCTTACACATAGCCATAAGTTGATACCTAACTAGTAGAATCTTTCTTTGAGGTAAGAGTTTTTCCAAATTTTTTATAAGTACAGTAATTTGATGGTCATTCCATACACTATGGGACATTGTTTTCATGTAAGTGTAAATTTAAAGGACTTGAATAAAGTAAAAGCTTATTCATACCCATTTACCTGTTTTTAGTGGATGTGGTTTCAGTTTTTAGGATGGAATTGAATATAGCTTTCTTGGACACGCCCCCAAAACATGGCGGCGAACAGATGCTAGGATCAGGCTCTCCCACAAAAAATCGATTTATGGAGAAAAATATCCCTAACTTTGACAGCTGACTCGAAGAGAACCGGATACCCTACACAATACAATCAACCCGGGGGGGTGCTTTAGACTTAAAAATAAACTGAAGAGACCGAGTAAAGAGAAGAGAAAAGATATTGGACCTCACACAGAGTAACAGCAACAAGGAGAGGTTGGCGAACCAGCTTCCCCTGAGAGCCACTGAATACAAGGTTAGAAACTGCGGGGAGGTTGGAGGGCTCCGGCCAGCCGACTGGGAGCGCGACCCCCACTCCCCCACCCCTCAACCCCCCTCTCTTCCCTGCGTGGCAGCCCTGAAGAGCAGGGAAGCGGGAGGGTCACTGCGTCCTATCCCCCATCTGGGGCTAGGTAACAGCTTAAGGGGGAGAAAGTCCAAGCAAGAAACATCCCCCACTGGTTGCTAGGTGATAAATTGGCCAGAAAAACTGGTTAGACCGGAAAACCTCCCGCTGAGACCACCTCAAACACCTTGGGCCTTAGACTGCAACTTGATCCCAAGCTGATGGGAGGGGTGGCGATTAAGAACTATTGACTGACAGTCCACAAAACTCCTCCCATACCTGTTGCTGGGGGTACAGGCTCCTGCTGAAACTGTCTCTGACCACACCCTCCCCTGCA
>PVIJ01006140.1:16321-95534 GCA_004024925.1 Scalopus aquaticus
GCATCTTGGCACCCAGAGGGCGGCAAAAAACAAACAAACAAACAAACAAACAAACAAACAAACAAACAAAAAAACCTCAGCAGATGGTGAACACATCCCAGCACTTGCCACACCCCCAACTTCTAGGTGGCTGCACACTGTCACCCCAGAAACTAGGGGAGGTGAAACGCTGATCAACAGCCACCCACAGCCTCCACCCCTGCACCCCTTTGTGGAGTAGCGGGGCCCAAGCAGCAGAAAAGAAACAAAGATCGGGAGCTCCCAACCCCTCCCCACCAGGCATAACCTCAGGGGCAGGTATAGCCCCAGGCAAACATCGGAGGAAAGGAAAAAAAAGGGGGGGGGGAGAAAGAATAGAAAGACTCCCAGCAAGGACTAATGACAGCAGCAACAGCAAGACAACAACATCTGTCACTGGAAAGGAGGGGTTGAACCCCAGCAGGGGACCCAACCAGAAATCCCAGAACCTAAGAGCAAAAGGACTACAGAACTCCAAATTCATATCTCCCCAATACTTTATTTTTTATTATTATTATTTTTATTTTTTATTATTTTATTTTAAAAATTTATTTATTTTTTTACTTTTAACCTACCTTTTTCTCTTGGTCCTTCATGCCTACTTTTCTTCATCTTAATTCCCCTTTCCTTTCCCTTCTCCCCCCCTTTTTTCTCTTTCTTTCTTTCTCTCTTTTATCTTTTCTTTCTTTTTTACTGCAAACCACCCCTTCATCTTCCCTAATTCAACTCGGAACCAGAAACACACTGGCGACACGCCATGAGAAACACAAAAATTCAACAAAGAAAAACAAGAAAATCCAGAAGATACCCAGACACAGCCAAGGCAACTCAGACACTAGGGAACCACAAACACTCCTGAGCAAGTAAAACCAGGAGTCATGCCCACCAGCACCAGCGGAAAGCTACGAACAGAGCAAAGCAGAAAACCAACAACGGGAAAGAAAAAAGTCACAAATGACCCTCAAAACAATACACCACAAAAAGAAAATCCCTCTCCAGAACCCATTAATATGGACATGGAAGATTACATCCACCTTACAGATAAAGACTTCAAAGTAGCCATCACAAATAAATTGATAGAATTAAATGAAAAGAACAAAGAACTGAGGAACGAGAATGAACGCATAAAGAAGAAATTGAAGGAACTGGAAGATTTAAAATAACTGAAGAATGAGAACGAATCCATAAAGAAGAAAATGAAGGAAATGGAAGATTTAAAAACATCAGTAGAGGAGCTAAAGAAATCCAGGGAAAGAAAAGTGAATTAAAAGATATGCAGGGAAGAATAAGCATTCTGGAAGATAAAGATACTAACAGAATCAAGGCAGAAAAGGAAAGAAAAAAACAAAGGAAAAAGAATGAGGAAAAGCTTCGAGAACTATCTGACACCATGAAAAAAGGAAACATCAGAATCATAGGAATCCCAGAAGGAGAAGAGAGATAAAGGAACAGCGAAACTTCTCAAGGAGATAATTAAAGAGAACTTCCCAAACATGAAAAAGGAAACAAAAATTGACATACAGGAAGCCAGATGATCTCCATATTATTACAACGAAAGGAAAAAAAACCAGCAAGACATGATAGTAAAACTATCGAGAATTCAAGACAAGGAAAATATATTGAAAATGATGAGGGCAAAGAAACAAATAACCTATAAAGGAAAGCCAATCAGTCTGACATCAGATTTCTCTGAAGAAACACTACAGGCAAGAAAAGATTGGAGGGACATATGTAACACACTACATGCCAACAAATGTAAACCAAGAATACTCTACCCTGCAAGGCTTTCATTCCTCTATGAAGAAAAAACATGGACCTTCTCCGACAAACAGAAACTACAGAAATTCATCACTACCAAACCCCCACTCCAAAGAATACTAGAAGAAGTCATGAAGACAAAACCAACAGAAGAAAGACCAGGAAACACAGAATAAGGTAAGAATTAGAACCACAAAAGGGTAAACAAATAGATAAAAAAATATGGATGACAGTATATCAATATTAACTCTAAATGTAAATGGACTAAACATGCCAATTAAAAGACACATCATAGCAGGATGGATAAAAAAACAGAACCCAACTTTCTGCTGTCTACAAGAAACACATTTAATTGCGAAAGATAAATAGAGATTAGTAGTTAAAGGATGGAAAACAATCCTACAAGCAAATGGACCAAGAAAGAAGTCAGGAACAGCTATACTTATATCAGATAAAATAGATTTCAAACTTAAGAAGGTAAAAAAAGACAAAGCTGGTCACTACATCATGATAAAGGGGAAAATAAAACAGGAGGATATAACACTCATTAACATATACTCCCCAAATGAAGGAGCACCAAAATATATCAGACAATTATTATCATCCCTGAAAACAGACATTAAAGAAAATACATACATAGTAGGAGACTTCAGCACTCCACTTTCTCTATTGGACAGATCAAGAAGACAAAAAGTAACCAAGGACATTAAAGCTCTAAATAAGGACCTAGACCACATGGGATTAACAGATATCTATTGATCACTTCACCTCCAAAATATTGAATACACATTTTTCTCAAGTGCGCACGGACCATACTCCAGGATCGATCACATATTAGGAGACAAAACAAACCTCAACAAGATCAAAATCGTACCAGCCTTCTTCTCGGATCATAAAGGAGTCAAACTGGAAATAAATCATAAAAAGGAAAAAAGAAACCTCCTTACCTCATGGAGACTGAAACCCACATTACTGGAAAACCAATGGATCAATGAAGAGATCAAAGAAGAAATTAAAAAATATCTAGAACTGAATGACAACGAGAACACAACATTCCAGAACATCTGGGACACAGCAAAAGCAGTAATAAGAGGAAAATATATAGCATTACAAGCTCACATCAAGAAACAAGAAACAACCCAAAGAAACAATTTAATCTCACATCTCAAAGAACTAGAAAATGAACAAAAAACCCCAAAAGACAGTTTAAGAAAGGAAATAATAAAAATCAAAGCAGAAATAAATGAAATGGAAATTAAAAAAAAATCGAGAAGATTAACAAAACCAAAAGCTCATTCTTTGAAAAAATAAAATAGACAACCACTAGCCAGGCTTATGAAGAAAAAAATGAGAGAAAACACAAATAAATAGGATCATAAATGAAAAAGGAGAAATCACAATGGACACAGCAAAAATTAAAAAAAATAATCAGAGAATACTATAAACAGCTATACGGAAACAAGTATCAAAACCTAGAGGATATGGACAAATTCCTAAAACTATACAATCACCCAAAACTAGACAAAGAAGATATAGAACACCTAAACAGACCAATCACAAGTAGTGAAATTGAAACAGTAATTAAAAACCTCCCCCAAAACAAAAGCCCAGGACCAGATCGTTTCACAAATGAATTCTACCAAACATTCAAAAAATAAATAGTCCCTATATTACACAAACTCTTTCAAAAAATCAAGAAGGAAGGAGTACTACCAAACACATTCTATGACGCAAATAGTACTCTAATACCAAAACCAGACAAAGACAATACATAAAAAGAAAACTACAGACCAATCTCCCTAATGAATACTGATGCAAAAGTATTTAACAAAATCTTGGCCAATAGGCTCCAACAATGCATCCATAAAAAAATACACCACGACCGAGTGGGATTTATTACAGGGACACAAGTATGGTTCAACATCCAAAAATCAATCAATGCAATCCAACATATCAACAAAAAGAAAAATAAAGACCATATGATCATATCAATAGACGCTGAGAGAGCATTTGACAAAGTGCAACATCCATTTATGATAAAAGCCCTTGAAATCCTTGGGAAGAAGGAACATACCTCAACATAATAAAAGCCATATACGGCACACCCACGGCCAGTATTATCCTCAACGGTGAGAAGCTGAAGGCCTTTCCCCTAAGATCAGGAACAAGGCAAGGATGTCCACTATCACCATTACTTTTCAATATAATACTGGAAGTCCTAGCCAGAGAATTAAACAAGAGAAAGACATTCAAGGGATCCAAATAGGAAAAGAAGAAATTAAACTGTCTCTGCAGACGATATGATAATATATATACAAAACCCTAAAAACTCCATAGAAAAACTACTCAAAATAATAGACCAGTTCAGTAAAGTAGCAGGATACAAAATCAATGCACAAAAATCAGTAGCCTTCCTATATGCAAACACCCAATCTGAAGAAGAAATTAAGAAATCCATCCCCTTCAAAATTGAAACCAAAAAAATCAAATATCTGGGAATAAATCTAACAAAAGACATAAAGGACTTATACAAAGAAAACTACAAAACTCTGTTGAAAGAAATACAAGAAGACACATGAAGATGGAAAGGCATCCCCTGCTCATGGATTGGAAGGATTAACATTATCAAAATGGCAATCCTACCAAAGGCAATTTACAGATTCAACGCTATTCCAATAAAAATCTCAATGACATTCTTCAAAGAAATAGATCGACTACTGATGAAATTTATATGGAACTACAAAAAACCTCGCATAGCTAAAGCCCTACTAACTGAAAGGAAAGAAAACGGAGGAATTTCACTCCCTGATTTCAAACTATACTACAAAGCCATAATAATTAAAACAGCATGTTACTGGAACAAAAGCAGACAGAAAAATCAGTGGAACCAAATAGAATACCCAGAATTAAAGCCACATATCTATGAACAACTAATCTTTGAGAAAGGAGCAAAGAAAATGCAGTGGAACAAGGACAGTCTATTGAATAAACGGTGCTGGGAAAACTGGACAGCCACGTGCAAAAAAATGAACCTTTACTACTACCTCACACCCTGCACAAAAGTCAACTCAAAATGGATAAAAGCCCTGGACATAAGACCTGAAACCATAAAATGTATCGAAGAAAATATAGGCAAAACTCTACACAACGTACATCTCAGCAAAATCTTTAAAGACACATCCCCCAAAGCGAAGGAAGTGAAGGACAGGATAAACAGATGGGATTACATCAAACTAAAAAGCTTCTGTACAGCAAAAGAGACATTAACCAAAACTAACAGACACCCTACCAACTGGGAAAAGATCTTTGCATACAATACATCTGATAAAGTACTGATAACAAAAATTTACAAGGAACTCACACAACTCAACAAAAACAAAGCCAATAACCCAGTCAAAAAATGGGCATAAGACCTAAAAAGACACTTCTCCAAAGAAGAAAAGCAAATGGCCAACAGGTACATGAAAAAATGCTCAGCATCACTTATAATCAAGTAAATGCAAATCAAAACCACTATCAGATACCACCTCACACATTAAAAATATAGACAACAACAAATGCTGGAAGGATGTGGAGAAAAAGGAACTCTTCTACACTGCTGGTGGGAATGTGAACTGGTCCAACCACTATGGAAAGCTGTATGGAGATTCCTTAAACTGCTAAACATGGAGCTTCCATACGACCCAGCAATACCACTTTTGGGAATTTACCCAAAGGACTCAGAAACACTAATACGAAAGGATACCTGCACCCGTGTGTTCATTGTGGCACTGTTCACAATAGCAAAGGTATGGAAGCAACCCAGATGTCCAAAAATAGATGACTGAATCAAGAAGATGTGGTGCATATACACAATGGAATACTATTCAGCATTCAAAGAAGATAAACACATGCAATTTGCAGCAATATGGATGGAATTAGAGGGGATCATAGTCAGTGTAATAAGCCAGAAAGAAAAAGAAAAATATCGAATGGTTTCATTTATAACAGGACTATAAGGAAACCAAATAGGAGAGAGACACTCAGCAAGGGAGGGGGTGCGGGGGCAGGGATGGGTAAGGGCACAAAATGGAATAGAAAAGAACACAAGGGAACATGGAGATGGATCACAGGTGAATTGGTGGTGGGCTACCCAAGGGGAATACAAAATATAAAAGACATAAATAATAATAAAAATATATATTAAAAAATAATATAGTTTTCTCTCCTTGTGTTGGTTAGGAAAACTCTTATTTGATCTACAACTTGATTAAACATAGCTGGGTTTTAATTTTGACCTGCTTAAACTGTCTGAAAACAGTTATTGGCATGGATGGTGCATATTAGAATTTTTCTTGTTAAAATCTCAACTCCAAAGCAATGTTTAGCTTTATGAACAAAGGGAAGATCCTTTGAATCTCCTCGTGCAAAACTGTATACAAGTTTTATTGGCATTGTTGTTAACTGTTGATTGTCCTGTAAATCATGTAGGGTGATTTATTTATCCTTGGAGGGTAACAAATAGGATTTGGATGTAGAGAGGGGAATATATAGTATTATTATATTTCCTTAAAGCTATACAAATTAGTTGCAAAACTATTAGTGAATTCAGCAATTCCTATTATAAAATTTATTATTTAGTTTAAAGGTATAATCTCAGACATTTGATTTAGAATTGTAACAACCAGCCTTTGTGTCAACAAATAACTCCCCAATTTTGGAGGCTTGTAACTAAATAAACATTAGTTTTTGTTTTTTTTTTAAAGTTTTATTTATTTATGCATAGAAGAACTGGGGTATAGGTCAAAGGCGGGGGATAGTGAGACGATTCACCAGAGACAGAGTGGGGAGCAGAACAGGCAGATCTACTGAAGTTCACTGCTGAGGGGAGCAGTGGGCAAGGTACGAGAGGTCTGCTGTGCCATGCGGGAATCTCCCTGGCTGGAGATCGAACTCGTGCTGCATTGGCTGTGGATAGCTTCATAGGCTTGAAACTTAATCCGTTTTGCCACCAGGGAGGCCTACATTAATTTGTTCCTACATTAGTTTCGTGTGCATGTTACTTGAGAGCTGTGGGTTGATCATATCACTGTTGGTAATAAATAGACTTCTTGCTTCTAATTCCTGGACTTTGACTGGGGGGCCCCATTGTCCAGGGCATGCTCTCCTGTAAAGAGAGGTCAAGGGGAGCAATAAGTAAATCACACAAGCACATAGCATCTATTGGCGCACTGACTAGAGCAGGTGACATAGCCCAGCCCCAAATCAGTAGGTCAAGGAAATGAATTCTACCTCTAGGAAAACACATTAAGAGTGAAGCAACTTAGTGCTTTAGAACACATCTTTAGAAAGGCTATGTTGGACAACTGATCTTTTATTTAAAAAAAAAAATTTCTGAGGCAGAGACAATTGGCTAAGTTTTCCTCATCTAGTTTGTCATAGAAGTCACATTAAAATTCAGGTCTCCCCAGCATTCTTTGATCATGTTGCTGAGTTTGTTTCTATAAGCAGGACATATTTTCACAGTGATGTAGTGTTTCATGGGGTGTTTTAACCTTTGAGAACAATAGATCTGGTGAATGCCTCTGTTAGGGTCCAATAAGAAGAAAATTGAGTGGCCATGAGTAACTGGTTTCACAAACAAAGTGAATGAAGGATTGTTTGATCTGCTCTGAAGCAACTGTTGAAATAAACTACTTTTAGTAAGTGGTGGGGATTTTTTCCCTCCAATGAATTTAAGAGTCCATACATGAAGAAAATAATGAATGTTGAAAACTGTAATTTCTGTAGTACACAACTCTGTTCTTTTATCTTTTTTTCACAAGTAATAATTGTGCTGTTTAACTTATGTCATAGGTTATTTGTAGTAAGTTCTCAAAGAGTGATAATATACTGATTAGGAGGTAAGTTTTACCCCAATTCTTATCAATAGTTTCGTAGTTACTAAACATTTAGATGGATTAATTATCTTCAATTTTATGTATCTGAGTAAAGTCCATAATATCATTTGGTGATGAAGGATAGAATGGTGAAGACCCTTTTTCTTATATATATTTACCTGTGATTTGAAAGGCAAATTTTCAAGTGGATCAAGATCTAAAAAATGCACTAGTAAATAGAAAGCATACAAAAGACTTAGGCTGAACACTGGTAGGAGTTGTTTTGTGTCTCAAAATATATATGAAATATAAAAAGTAGGAGAAAGAATAGGAAAATGAGTAATAAAAAGATTTTTTCATTTGACTTAGATTGTTTCACAAATATCGATTAAGTACAATTTCAGATTTTCCTCCATCATTCTTACAGAGTAAACATCCCATTTTATTTTTTATTTGATAGCTGAAATAGGTAGGCACAGTGTTTATAGTTCTATGAGCCCTTGCCCTAGGCATCAGTGATTGCAATTGTGATAAATATAAAACTTTCCAGGTGTATGTAGATGAAGACTGTATGTGAAGATGATATGCTATGATTAAATATAGATGAAAAGATGACACCCATTTTTGAAATCTTCAGTTAATGTGAAATTTTGTTTTAGGTAAATACAGTGATCTCTGATTTAATTAAATTTTGTGCACCTTTTGAATATTTTTCCATTATTTAAAATAAGGGCAAAACTTGCAGATATCTTACTAAACTGATTTCTGATTTTGTAAAAGCTGTGATGTTTTCCTTTTAAGTTTTTGTTCTATGTCCCCTATAACAGTTCTCTGTTTTCCTAGACTTGAACTTCTTTTTCTCTCAAAGAAAAAAAAAAAAAACAAGCAGAAAAACAAAACAAGACCAACCACTTCTGACATGTAATATACAAACAGAAACTTTTGTATAAATGTATACTTGGTGGATTTTCATGAATTGTACACGCTATATAATTCATACCTCAAAGAACCCTTTCATTACTCCCTTCTAGATGCTCACAAACTTTTCCATGTAAAAGCTAAATTGTGGATCCATTAATCTCCAGTTGGATCATTTCAAAGTTTAGAATTTTCTCCCTCCTTTGGGAATTGTGAACATTCTGCATTTGATTTGATTGTGCATTGTATCACAGTATCTTTGTGTGCTTATTCTGTAAATGCTTGAAATTACTTTGATACTTTTCCCAGAGATAGGTGTATGTACTAGTGCTCAGACTCTTAACAACTTGGAAGACTTTTGATCTTGAACATGATTGCCTGTTTGCTCAGATTTCAGCTGTTGTGTTCAGATTACATAAATAGTACCAAGATTAAATATTTGCACTTAAAGACATCTATACCCCCATTTGTGAGCACAGCTGACCCTTGAATAGCACAGATTTAACTGCATGAGTCCACATTAAATATAGATTATTTTCAATGCATGAATCATTATACCTGTAAATGAATTTTTTTTCACATTATCGTTTTATTTTTGATGTCTAGTGTTAGTAATATATATAACATCTATAGTTGTTTTTAAATCATGTAAGACAATACTGATATAGGTACTGAGATATGATTCATCTTGTAAACAGGTAATGTAAACTTTCAGTATCAGTAAATACAGTATAGTACTGTCAGTGTATTTTCTCTTTCTTATGGTTTTCTTAATAACATTTTCTTTTCTCTAGCTTATTTTATTGTAAGGTTACTGGTATAATACATATAACTTACCAAATGTGTCAGTTGACTCAGGTGTTATTGGAAAGGCTTCTGGTCCATAGTATACTATTAGTAGTTAAGTTTTGGAGGAGTCAGAGTTAAAAACGACTGTGTGGGGGTAGAGGAGTTAATGCCTTTAACCCTTGCATTGTTCAAGGGTTAACTGTAGTATCTGGAAACGTCTCTTGCTTCTTTATCTTCTGAATCTCTAATGTTTTTTAAAAGATAAACTGTTTTCTCACATGAGAAGAAAGGCCATTAAGAATCCAGCAATGTTGTCTTATATTTCCCAGGAAAACTAGTTTTTTTTTTCAAATTTCCTCATCTTTATTATTATTATTATTTTTTTTAATATATATTTTTATTGTTATGTATATCTTATACATTTTGTATTCCCCTTGGGTAACCCACCACCAATTCACCCGTGATACATCTCCGTGGTCCCTTGTGTCCTTTTCTACTCCATTTTGTGCCCTTATCCTCCCCTTCCCCCCACCCCCCAAGTGTCTCTCCTATTTGGTTTCCCTATAGTCCTGTTATAAGTGAAACCATTTGGTATTTTTCTCTTTTTTCTGGCTTGTTTTGCTGAGTATGATCCCCTCTAATTCCATCCATGTCGCTGCAAATTGCATGTGTTTATCTTCTTTGAATGCTGAATAGTATTCCATTGTGTATATGTACCACATCTTCTTGATCCAGTCATCTATTTTTGGACATCTGGGTTGCTTCCATACCTTGCTATTGTGAACAGTGCCGCAATGAACATACGGGTGCATGTATCCTTTTGGATTAGTGTTTTTGTGTCCTTTGGGTAGATTCCCAAAAGTGGTATAAGACCTAGACGTAAGACCCGAAACCATAAAATTTATAGAAGAAAATATAGGCAAAACTCTACCTGACATACATCTCAGCAAAATCTTTAACGACATATCCCCCAAAGCTAAGGAAGTGAAGGACAAGATAAACAGGTCCGATTACATAAAAATAAAAAGCTTCTGTACAGCAAAAGAGACATTAACCGAAACTAAGAGACACCCTACCAACTGGGAAAAGATCTTTGCACACAATACATCTGATAAAGGACTGATAACAAAAATTTACAAGGAACTCAACAACTCAACAAAAACAAATCCAATAACCCCGTTCAAAAATGGGCAGAAGACCTAAAAAGACACTTCTCCAAAGAAGAAAAGCAAATGGCCAACAGGTACATGAAAAAATGTTCAGCATCACTTATAATCAAGGAAATGCAAATCAAAACCACTATGAGATACCACCTCACACCTGTGAGGATGGCACACATTAAAAATATAGGCAACAACAAATGCTGGAAGGATGTGGAGAAAAAGGAACTCTTCTACACTGCTGGTGGGAATGTAGACTGGTCCAACCACTATGGAAAGCTGTATGGGGATTCCTCAAACTGCTAAACACGGAGCTTCCATATGACCCAGCAGTAAAACTAGTTTTTAAGAAAAGTTGGTTTTAGTTGTTTGCCATTAGTCATTGTGAAATAATCCCCATAGTAATGTATCTATGTATATTACTGTATGTTACCACATACATAATGTATACAGGCATAATATATAATATTGAAGTTTGTATTTTAAAATATTAAGAAAAAATTAATTATGTTTTTCTGTTGCATCTTCTTGGAATATAGCCTGAGAAAGATCATTTTTCATTTCCTAATCTTAAGTTATTTGGCTCCCTGGCTCTATTCTGAAAGTCAGCACTTTCTTGTTTTCCCTTATAGTACTTACTGTAACATATAAGAAAATATTTGGGGGCCTTCCTGGTGGCATAGGGGTTAAACTCTCAGCACTATCAAGCTATTGCCAGCCACTGCAGCCTGAGTTCAATCCCTGGTTAGGGAGCTAACCCACATGGCGCAGCAGACCTCTCCTGTATTGCCTGCTGCTCCCTTCAGCAGTGTATTTCAGTCAGTCCACCTGTTCTGCTCCCCACTCTGTCTCTGGTGAATCCTCTCACTCCCCGAATCTCTGGCCTACACCCCAGTTCTTCTATGCATAATTAAATAATAAAAAATAAATCTTTAATAAATAGGAAATACTTAGATTTGTTATTTAAAGATAATCTTCCTGAGCTTTTGTTAAAGTCAAGCTTCCTTAATGGGAACTCGTTTTTCTGGCAGATGACTCTTGATGTTTCCTAAATGAAATCTGGTGACTACCTCCAGAATAGACTAAGGTGCTCTGTAGTTATGACTTTCACTTATTTTTTTCATTCAAGATACTTGAAAAGGGCCTGTGGTCCTAGATCTCTTTAAGGGAGAATCTGTATTGGCTAGTGTTACCATTTGCATATAAAAGCAAATCCTCCAGAAGATGGCAATAAAGATTAAATATGTGTAAGCCAGCAGAAGGAACATGCAAAGCATGTCAGGTTTTACAACTTTAAGCATGACTTCTTGATAACTAGTAAGGGAGTAGTTATTTAAAGTAAGCGCTATAGAGAAATTGCTCCAGTTATTAAGTTTTAACAGAATAAAAAAATTCAAATTGTTTTAAATAAAAAATTGGATATATATATATTTTTTTTTCCCTGAGGGTGATTCTGGCATGTGTCCTTTTGTTGTTTTGATAACTGTGCCAGCTTTTACAGAAGGCAGATTAATCAGCTTTTGTGAAAAAACATGTTATCACTTGCTGCTGAGATCAGTCAGGGAGGTTTATGGTTGCTGATAAAGTGAGCAATCTCAGGAGAAAGATAAATGTGCGTTATGTATAATAAAAACAAAATATTTTGTTATAGGGAGATTTAATAATATTACTAACATACTGTTCAAAGTTCTTTAAAGGAAAGATGATAGATATTGTTGGTTATTTTTTCCAACACCCATTCCCATAATTTCCTCCCTTGGGCAATTTCACTTGGACATTATGAAAGCTAAATACTAATTTCTATAGCATATTTCCAGTTAATGAAACCTGGAGGGTGGGGGAAGGGAAGAGCTGACTACTTGCCCTAAATGTGATGATCAGAACTGGAGAAGCCATCTTGTAACCTTGAGCTAATAAATGTGAGAAAAAGTCCAAAAGACTAGCAGATGACCCTGGAAGTGTTGAATCATTGAGCTTATGTGTACAGCTGCTTACTTTCATCTTCCTTGGTAGATATGTTCAAGATGTTATTTCTCAGGAATTCTGGTACTTGAGATATAATCATGGTTGAGTACTTTATATGTCATGTATGTTAACACACATTTTATTGAATTGCATTCTTAAACGATTTTCTGTCACATGTATGAATGAGGTAAAAGAGACAGGGAGAAGTTGTCACTTGCTCTTCTGGGATCTTCCCCTTCTTGGAATTCAAAATAAAGTCGACAGATTTTAGTATTTAATACTGATTAAAAACTGATTAAATTAATACAAACTTCTGTCTGTTTTAGAGTACAAATTAAATAGAACTTGCATCATTGGATTTTCTTCCCCAGAAGACCCCATGACAAAGTTACCCACATTTGTGTTATTTACACATTTGCTAACAGAATTTAAAAATTTTCAATTTTCAGAAAAATGGGCAAAAGAAGTAATGTCTAGAATAGGGAACTATTTTATGAGTCAGAAAACAAAAGGACATAATTGGCATGAGTTTATTTAAAATTGCATGTAGATTTTGGGGGAAAGAATTGTTCCGGCTTGGTTAGCAGAGAACTCATCTTGCTATATTTAGATTGTTTGTTCCTAAGTCACTCTAATTTGTAGTGGTCAACTGCTTCCCCAGGGTACTTGCTATCACAGGTTGAAGAGCAGAAGGAAGGAATTGGGATTCCAGATCTGAGGAGATGAAACTCAGAGAAGTACTTTCAGTTCAGTTCGCTTGGTAAATGCCTTAATTTCTGTTCTAAGCAAAAAGACATAATAAAAGTCGAAGGGCTCCTTTCATGGGAGTTGCAGTAAAGCATTTAAATGCACAGAAAATCAAGGTTGTCGCTGGCTCGTCTTAGAGTCTCTGATACTTTTTCTGCTCTGTGTAACAAGCAAATTATCTTCATGTGTGCTTAGCAGCTGTTACCATGTTCTCACATATTCCAGGGAGCTCTGAAATTTTTTTTTTCCTTGTTGAACATTCTTTTAAAATTTAAGAAAAAATTTGAATTAGGAATTAATGAACTGGTTGGATGAATTAGGCAAGGGGAGGTTTAGATTGGCTTGTCAGAAAGTAGGATGGTCACAGGAGTCTTTTAATTCAATGTTACGGGTAACAGCATCAGCAGACAATACATTTTAAAAGAAGATTTTTTATATTAAAATCTGTCCTAATTATCCATAAAAATGAAGCTAAGAATGAAAAGCATTGACATTTATGTACGGTTTTAAAATTTTATATTTGTATCATTCATGCAAATATGATGAACAAATGAAGTATTATCACTATTTGGTTTGGTTTGAAAATTTTGCTGTCTTGCATTATTTAGAATTCCTTTTCTATAGGGTTAACATTATAACTGAATAATCTGGTAAGCCCCTTTAAGTTGTTTCTGTAATTTAGCTAAATGTACTTTTGTTAAAAATTATTTTCAGGGCCTCCCTGGTGACACAACGAGTTAAGCGCAGCGCTGTGAAACTGTCCAGAGCTCCTGCAGCAAGAGTTTGATCCCCAGCCAGGGAGATCCCTCATGGCGCAGCAGACCTCTCCTGTCTCACTCACTGCTCCCCTCAGCAGTGTATTTCAGTCAGTCTCCCTGTTCTGCTCCTTACTCTGTCTCTGATGAATCCTCTCACCACCCAACATCTCTGGCCTACACTCCAGCTTGTATGCACAAATAAATCTTTCACAAAATTATTTTCAATAGAATACATGTATCCACATATAGGGGATTTTAGTGATTATAGATATTATTTGTATGCGTTTTAATTTGTATTTTTCAAGATGACCTCTAAGTGATAAAACACACACACACACACACAAAAAAAAACCACCTGAAAACCTAAATTACTGTTTAAATTGAGTTATACTTAAGACTTTTTTATTAAGTTAAAAAATCTGACTGAAATACACACATAACCTTTTTTTGAGGGAAAGCATAGTACATTTATCTTTAAAATTTAATCCTTTAAATTTTGAATAGTTAGAAACGTTTTAAAATATGTGTGTAATTTTTTAAAAAAGATTTATTTATTTATGCATGCAAGCTGGGGTGTAGGCCAGAGGTGTGGGGTGGTGAGAGGATTCACCAGAGACAGAGTGGGGAGCAGAACAAGCAGATCTACTGAAGTACACTGCTGAGGGAAGCAGTGGGTGAGACAGGAGAGGTCTACTGCACCATATGGGAATCTCCCTGGCTGGGGATCAAACTTGTGCTTCAGTGGCTCTGGATAGCTTCATAGTGCTGCGCTTAACCCGTTGTGTCACCCAGGGAGGTCCCATATTTGTGTAATTTTAATCAACAGTAGGAGTTCTGGTGAAAAATTCTTGGACAAATATAAATACCTGCTGGTCATATTCTGTAATTATTTTTGGAGAAGTATGTGATTGTTCATTCATAGAGCATATTAAATGTACAGAATACTTATTGTAAAAAATAGTTGTACTACAATTATTTTTCTTTATTGACATTTAAGAAATTCCATTGTAAGTGTGAAGAAATTTGGTATTTTAGTGTTTGGAATTCTGAAAGTTTAACTAGAAATGAAAAATTTATTCAGGTGAAGAAATAAAACTGAGATTTATATTCCTTTCTGGCCTTTACAGGCCTATGCTAATCTCAGTACTATTTTTGTATTTTGGGTTAACCTTACATTAGTATTAGTTTTGTTTGAATAGAATGCTGTATCAAGATTATTTATCATATGTGGTATTTATGTATTTACAAAGTCAAATATTGACCATCTATTACTGAAACCTGCTGGAATTTCCTGCTCCACCAGTCTTCTCTGTTTAGAGAAGTTGCCATGATGTTTGCATTTTGTACACTTGTCCTGGGATTAGCCTTAACATTAGTACTTTTATCTCTTGGGAAATCTTCCAAGGTTTCCTGAACAGTCTGTTCTGCCATACAAAGAATATTGTGGTTTTTCCAAAAATTGCTCCCAGTAGTTTTTTATTGACTGAATTATTGGTGATTTCATTGCGAACTGTCATGGCCTGAAGGTTTGGTTTTAGGTTAAACCCTAAGAAAACTTCCCGAAGTACTGTGGTCAAACTGTGAGGAAAAAACTTGTTCTTTAGCCTTTGCTATGCTACTAACAGAACTTTACACTATTAAATTTTGAAAAATAAACAAATGGTGAATTAGCTGAATTCATGAGATCAGAATCCTATATATTCTAAACGTTTTAATTCATTCAGTGAGGCCCCAAGAGAAATAGGGCCTTTTCACTTTTCTTCCATGATTGCCAGATAATAAAAGAATTCGCTAAATATATATTCCTTTTATTTATGAAACTCAGTTTATACCTTCTTTGCCCAATTCGTCCAACCATTTCACTTACTCCTAAAGTCAAAATTTTAAAAAATATTTAAAAGAATGGTCAACAGGAAACAAAAATTCAGAGTTCCTGAAATAAGGAATGTGAAAATATGAATTCCTACTCATATCTAGTAGATTGCTAAATTCAGGAATTCTTTTTCTATGTGCACAGTAGCAGACATTCTATTAAGTGTGTTCAATAAATTAGTTATATATCCATGTTGGTACTTAGTGCATTCTAAGAACAAACAGACTTTTTATAGCTTCTTATAGTCCAATGCTCCTTAAAGAGCAATTTGTTTATTTGTGTAGTTGATGCGGTTGAATAATTGGTGAATTTTAATATGGACTGTGGATTAGGAAACAGCTTCATTGTTAAATTTCCTAAAATTTTCTCTCTTACTGGAGCTGTATAAGAGAATATCCTTTTTTTCAAGAGACGCACACTAAAGTATTAAAGAGGTAACGTGATGTAGTGTCTATAACTTGCTCTCAAAGATCCTAGAAAAACCTTTACATGTGCAATATACACATACATATAAGTAGAGAGAGATAAGGCAAATGAGACAAAAAGTGATTACTGATGAATCTGGCTAAAGAGTACAAAAATACTTATTCTTACAACATGTCAATAGATTTGAAATTATTTCAGAACAAGAAAGATGTGCCTGCAAATTAAGACTTAAACAAAAACAAATGTGTGCTTACTATTACCTGAGAGCCATACTCCCTTCTCCAATCTGTATATTTTATTTTTGTGTTTTAAAATAATATGAAAGCATGTCTATGACTTTTTAGGACACTGAAAAGAAGGAGGGTGAGAGACTTCCATTCCAACTGCGATAGTAACTATAGGAACTGGATTCTTTGAGTCTTCCTGTCAGACTGAAAACAAGCAATCCTGGAGAGTTGCCTCTTCAACTCTGTGCTGCAGGGAATCTGTGGGTTTTATTCATTTTTAGTTTCTTTCTTCTAATAAGAAATCGATTATGTGAATGTGCAAATAAAATTTTGCCATGCACAATTATAATTTGAAGGAGTAATTAAGTGGAATACCTTAAACATGCCATACCCTCTGGGTACTCAAAAAAATCTTAATTAAAAAATGAAATATAAAAACCTTATATTAGGTTCTTATTATATGTAAAGATAGCAAACACTTTTTCTCAGTTTTGCATCAGTTATTTTAAGATAATATTAATTAAGTAGTTTTTCTTCACTTTTATACTATGTAATTTTGTTCTTAAAGATAATTTATTTCATGCTTTAATAAATACATTTAATTTTGTGCCTTTATAAGACTAAAAAAATCAGGAAAAATAATCCCTCTCATAGTGGTATGTCAGAAAATATAGATTGTTTTGCTAGCGTCTATAAATTAAGCCAGGCATGATGAGGGTTAGTAATCAGTGTTAGAGAAATGGTAAAAAACGAAGCTCCGCACACTGAAAAACTTAAATAATCTGTTTGATCTTATACTATAATCTATGACTTCAAGTAGTAGAATTCTTTATAGGACTTAGATCTGTTTATTATAGTGAAGTTACAGCTAGGACCCATCTATTTTTTTCCTCTTTTCAATTGAAAGCTTCAGAATCCAAGCTGCTTTGTATTTCCCAGTAGCAAAATATTTTGAAGTCACCTTGTGGAACTTCAGTAACGTCTGTCGTGATATATTGATGGTTATGGTATCTTATTGGCTATGCTTTCAGCAATATAGTTCTGAGTGTTTTTTTATGCACTTAAGGGATTTAAAAAATCATCTCTCTGAATATTGAATTATTTCTAAAAATTAAAACACCAATTATGCCTATTACTGGTACTCTAATCTTATGCTGCAAAAACTCTTGAAAGTCCTACTTTGTGCCTAGAGTTGAATTCTTATGTATCTGGATATAGATCTTCAGTATTCAGTTTTGCTCCTATCTCTGTGACTATTTCCTTACCTTGGTCACCCCAAACCTTGTTCTGAGTATTGAAAGCTGTGTGCTTCCTCTGTTCTCTAAGCAACCTCTTTTCTTTTGTATGGAACCCTGTTTCTCCTTGTTCTCCTTATCTCATTCTTCTCTTTAAATAGAGTTTTCATCTTCATATCCATAACAAAGCCCCAAACTACTCAGGATATATTTTCTATTATTTATCCATATTGGCAGGTCCTGCAGAATTTATATCAAATGACGAAATTGAACTAAAAATAATTATTAGCTAATCAAGACTATTACGTCTTAAACTTGCAAGTGTATACAAATCATCTGGGACCCTTATTAAAATGCAGGTTCTGATTCAATGGGTCAGGTTGGAACCTGAGATTCCACAGTTCTAACAAAGTACAAAGTGATGCTGGTACTGTTGGACTACTTCAAGTGGCAAGGTCTTAGAATACCCCATTTTATTTTTGCAATAAAAACATACATTAAGAACAGACATACAGTTCAAATGTACATCTTAAATGAACAAATTTTAAATAACTTCACTTATACTCCAAGTTTAATGTACATATTAAAAAAAAAAGCTGTGCAATGAAGAATCATCTGATTAAATGTGCATTTTCTAGGATTCAGTGGAGATGACAAGAATCCAAAACAGTGTAATTAGATCCCAAGTTCTAGAGTGTATAACACTACATTAGTGTCAAGGGAATCCTTTGTAGTACACATTCTATTAATAAATAATGTTGACTTCTAGATACAAATCATGTCTTCTCTAATGTCCTGCCAAAGCTCATAAAATCTCTTCAGAAGTTGATAGCCTACTACTAACCCAAGTGTTAGTCCAATAGGAACTTTTAGTTTGAAACCTCAGAACTAGCAGGGTCTTTCCAAATTTGTAATACTGATATTCCTGATTAGTATGTTTCTTTCAAATTTGATGTTACTTTTAAATGATAACACATGTTTACATATGTATTTATATATGTCTACATATATTTAGTCATTTATATTTGTGTAATACTTTCAAATGATTTCCGAATGATACTCTCATTTGATCCTCAAATGACCCTGGCATTTAGCTATTCCTCTGTTTTACTGACAAGGAAACCAACACTTGGAGATGTCAAGAAATCTTCCCAGAATCAGGTAGTCAGGCAGAGCCAAAATCAGGACTCAAAGCTATGTTTTTGTTTGAAGATCTCAGTTTCTTCCACCAAGCCCTATTCTATTTCTTTTTGTCATATAGGACATATATAAAGGTAATGTTATAGATAAGCCAAGAAATACTTTAAACAGACTGCAGAAAGAAAACAGAGATAGTTTCCTGAAAACTGTGACCATTAAATCAACTCCAGAATTGAATTGCCTGGCTAAAAGACATTTATTAACTCCAGTTAAATAACAAGCTTTGACAGGCAGCAGGAAAGAGATCCAGAGTGTGTAAGTGGAAATAAATGACTTGTGTCAGTGGAGCACCAGTAATCTAGAATTTCCTGTAGAGTCTAATCTCCCATAAGAATGAAAAATAATGAGGAAAATTCATTTACAAATATTATTTAAAAAATAAGTATTGGTGAATCAGGTAACTTTGCTATAGGTGGTGGACTTTAAGATTAGAACTTCTGTGTCTATGTGTATGGTTTCACAGGTTAATACATATGTATTATGTAATCGGTAAATTCTAATTCCGTGTTTCCCTTTTGTTAGGTTCTCTTTCATTTCCTGCTTGCTAAACCGTTTGTCTTGGACATTGTTCATTTACCTCCTTGTAAACACCTCTGCCACCTAGTGGAGTATTTGAAATCAGTCATTGTCTGATTAGGTGAGTGGTCAAGTACTAATATGTGTAAAGTGCTCAGATGTCACATAGAGTGAACTAAGAAGTAGAATTAGAGATAGATGTAAAACCTGGATTTATATGTTAACCCATGCTAAGGTAAATTGAATAGCCAGGCTATACCTTGGTGAAATATATTATGTACCCTATGATCTGCTGAGATGAACTGTGAATAATGTCCTGTAAGAAGTGCAAGGAAAGGCCCCTGTAAAACCAGAATAAAGTGCTTGAACTTCTGACCCTTGGGTGTTGCCAAGAGATGATGGGGCTCTCTGGAAAGCTGGGAATATCTGGGAAGCCAGTTGGAAAACTTCTTCCCAGCTGTGGGTCATACTTTTATCACAGGTGTAAGGAAATTAAACTAACTTCTGACTATTACTAACTTAATAAATAGCAGTAGTTATTTTAGTTGAAATTGTAATCTGATTTATTATATTTTATCTTTGTAACTACAGCACATCTTATTCTAAAAGTTGTTTTCTATTTGTAATCTGCGATTAATTTTCATAAAATTGATAGGTGTGAAATCCTTATAATACTGAATGTAGTTCAATTTTGGACATCTTATTTTCAAAAGAATTGAAGAAATTTAGAGATGTTTAAAAAAATCTCTTGTCAGCCTATGATGAAAGTTTAATTGAGTTGATATTATTTTAATCTGGAGATAAAGAGTTAAGGTGGATTATATAGTTATTTCCTACCATAGCTGTAGAAATGTTAAAAGAGTACTTACAATTTTGGGGGCACATTAACAAGGATATTCCCTAGCAGTGTGCAGCCTCATCTTCTTATAACATGGACTCCAAAGCCACTCTAGAATCAGAAACTAAAATTTTTCTTTGGAGTTCAGAATTTAAATTTTGGCCTTTGGTTTCCTCTAGAATTCTCTAATTCTAGTTCTTGGTTCATTCTATGTGACATTTGAGTAATTTATATATATGTTAGTACTTGACCACACATCTAATCAGACAATGATTTCAATTTATTTTTCCAGATATAATTGATACAGAGGATTAAGTTTTAAAGTATACATCTTAATGACTCTATATATGTATTTATTACAAACTAATCACCACAATAGGTTTAGTTAACATCTATGACCTCGCATAGTTAAAATTTTTTTAACTTTAAAGATTGTTAAGAACTCTTAAGATCTATTAGCAACCTTCAAATATGTAATACAGTGTTAACTGTAGTCATCATACTGTGCAGTGCATCCCCAGAACTTGTTTCTTGTATAACTGTAAGTTTGTACCTTTTTACCACTTTTACCCAATCTCCCTCTCTCCCATCCCCCACTGTCTGCATGGCAACTGCAAATCTGAACTTTGTTTCAATGAGGTTTTTCTTTTTTGTAGTCAACTTTTATTATCAATCTTTTTTTTTAGATTGATTAAACTTTTATCTTCCTAGATTGTTGTTCGTTTTGTACAGTATTTGATTTCTCCCCTCAGGTGTAGTCCCCATAAATCTCTTTCTGTCACGTCACCTGTGAGCCATCACCATAGTCCTTTGTGTTCATCCCTCCTCTATTTGACTTCTCTCCCTTCCTGTCCCCTGCTACATGCTTCACATCTATAATTTTCTTCTCTGATTAATAACTTTGCTTTTGGTGATTTTCCTTGTTGGACACACCTGAACACTCTGACATAATTTTGGAAGCAGAATGTCAACAGAGTAGTAGTCTACCTATTTGTAAAGAGACATGTTAGCCATTATATATATATGTGTGTGTGTGTGTATATATATATAGTTTTTAATTTTTAATTTTATTTCATTATTATAAGAAATCCTTTCTTATTACAAAACCAAGATCATACACACATTGCTTAAAGTTTTAGAAAATACGTTTAATTTCAAAACAAACTATTTAGTATACCTTGATATCACATGGAGAAAAGCAATAGTAGAGTAGAACTAAAAACCAGTTTTCCAGTACAAAAGGATAATTTTAAAAACTAAGTAAGTTCACATTATTTATTCTTTCACTTAAAAGAAATGTCCATTTCTCCATGTCATTATCTTTCCCTACGTCATTTTGCAATGACTGTACGATTATGCTCTATGAATGTATTTCATTAACCAATTCTTTTTTGGGCAAATTTAGAATTTTAATTTTTTAAAATTATAATAATAATGTAGACATCTTTGCATATGTAGATTTTATAGACCAATGATGTATTCGTAAGATATATTGCTTAATCTGAATATTTTTGAGGTATGCATTCATAGGTAGATATATAGCATTAATACTATTTTCAAAGTGTAGCTGTTTTCATAAGAATAAACTTGGCACTTGAGTCTTTTATAGGAAAGACTATACTCTGTTTTGATAAACTTTGACTATAACCAGAATGAGTTGAAAAGTTAGTTTCTTTTTACAAATAACACATAAGTCATGGTTTTGACTTTTATTATTTTATGCTTCTTCCTTGGTTTGGTCTTTATTTACTTTTGAATTTTTGTTTGTTTATGGTCCAAAAAATAGAAATTCTTGAGGTAGTGTCTTTTTCTTAAATAAAATCTGGTGCAATATTGATGATACATGAAACAGAACATGTAAATATCACACTGTTTTTTATATGGAAAATGTTCCTAGTTTATTTCATTTGATCATTTTCCTGTAAAAAGTTTACTAAAACTTTTCAAGCATATTTGTAATTGAAACTAAAACAGCAATCTCAGCATCTAGAGTAAATGTATAGACTTGTCCAATGCTCCCATAAAGTCATCAGATAAAACCCAGTTTATAAAACAAAGTAACAGTTAATATTATTCCATAGCAAATGTAATGTTCCAGCTCTCTCTGCCAACTCATAAATATTTCCATTCACATACACTTTCCAAAGGATAGTTTTCCAGTTGCAATTAAACTCCAAACTGTTGCATATTTTTTGACTTTAGTAATTTTGCCTATACAGAATTAATATTTTGGAAATGTTTTCCTGGATTTATTATGATGTACTTTTAAATCTTAGATATCACTGTATAGTAGCCTATATTATATATATTTCCAAATATGAAGACGTCTACATTAATGAAGCAGTTGGTAGTTTGTGCTTTTATAGATAAATTTGGAAGAAAGCTTTAGCCACAATAGTTATAGTAAGAAACAGCAATAAATTCATTAATATCAAAGATAAATGAAATGAACTCAATCTCAAAACAGCAAATGTTCAAACATTTGTTCCTAAAGAAATGTAAACATCTTGACTTTCTAATTTTCCTGTGACAACTAAATTTTATGATTCTATGACTCGAACAACTAAATATCCTATGAAGATGCCCTGCCTTGTCTCCCCTTGTAGTTCTTTTTGGTAGTTACTGTTATTTACTTTAAAAATATTCATAGCATTAAAATTCTTGTGTGTTGAGTGCCTACTATGTTCCAGAGTCGTTCGTAGGTGCTTAATTTAATCCTCACAATAACTCTGAGAGAAATGATGTTATTCCTGGATTACACTTAAGAAAATGGAGGGTAAAAGAAGTTGAGTATTATCATCAATGTCTTAGAAGCAGCAGAACTAGGGTTCTGATTTAGTTTTGGATAAAATAAGCACTATGAATTGATTCCTAAAAATAGGCTATAGCTTTAAAAAATATATAAAAGAAAATACTAGTAAATATCATTCAATCTCTTGTTTCTGAATATTTGTTTTTCTGCAATAGAACTGTAAGTAAAAGATGACAAAATAAATCTGTAGCTACTGTTCTTACATTTTTTGATGGGATTAATGAAGCCTAAATTTGGAAACAAGAATCAGAGCTATAAATTTACTGAAATGTTAAAGACCTATCTGGCTATGCCAGGAGTCATTTCAAATAAGTATTTCATATTTCTTCAATAATATTTTAATGACTATACCAATCTATCCTTTTGTAAAGTTTACTACCATTTGGTTTCCATTAGAAAGTCGTTTAAGTTAAATATAAATTTAAATGTAAGATGAAAAACCCATATAACGTAAGAATTTAATAGATGAGAGGATATTTTTTTTGTATTTCACCAACCTGAATCCATATCAAGTATGTAAATACATAGATTAAAGTATAAATTATCCAACTTATTACATTTTTCCCTGTACTCTTCCATAGCACTGCTATTTCTGAATGTAGAGAACATACTCTTTAGCCTTTTATAAGGCACTTTTCTTGAAATTGTCAAAGACAATTTAGACTCCAGAAATTTTAGTTTGGTGGCTAGAGAAGTTGCATCTATCAGATATATGATTGACATATTTTAGGGAATCACTCTTGTTCCAAAAATAACTTAAAAGTTGCATTTCTATAATTAAAAAATAGAACATTTTAATGTGATCATATTCCTAACTCCCAATACTTTAAAGTAATTTACTTCTATTTGAAGCCGGAGTAAAAGCTAGTCACGTCAGGATGACTCAAGCTAACTGCTAAGTCATTCAAAAGGAACCAGAAAGGCAATGTGTCCCTGTGACAAAGTTCAGGTGAATTCCTGCTGCCTGGAATATGATGCTTTATAAATTATTTTGTGAAGTGTTGAATTTCTATCCTCATTCTATTTTCTCCAAACAAATGGCATTATTGCCCAAAAAAGGTTTGAAATGCCAAAAACAATCTGATGCCAGTGGAAAATTCAACTAGTGATGAGTAGAAGATTAATCATGAAGGAAATGAATAACTGGTTTAATGCATAGGAGTTTAAGAAGACAGGCAGCATTTTTGCTCTGCAGTATTTCTAGCAGCAGCATTTTGCATTAGCATAGTTCTGTGTAGTAGAAATAAAAATGGATTTGGTGTAGAAAGACCTGAGCTTTAAAAAGGGTAGTAATAGGTATTTTATCTGATTAAATATTCCTAACTCTGGAACTCACAGAGGTTGAGAGATATGTCCTAGGTCAGAATTAGAAAGCTGCAGGAGTAACACATAACTTTGTGATAATCCAGACCTAGAGCTCATCTTCTTGTCACTTACTATTTAAACACTTATAATCATGTTGTAGTTTCTCAAAGTATCATCAGAATGTCACCTACAGCAGATTCACTTGAAATCCCCAGTCCCATTCCAGACTTATGGAACCAGCATCTTGGAGCTGGACTTGGGAAATGGTGGTTATAATAAGTTCCTGTCATGCTTTATTATGCACATTAAATTTGAGAATGGTTGCTCTTGGACAGAGTACAGAAGACTGAAAAAATAAACTAAAATGATACTTGCACTATTTCAGCTTTTAAAGTTATTCAAAACCTAGTGTAACACACCCGTTCCTAAGAAGAGGAAGCTATTTGAAAATAAATAGACCCAGTTTCATAGAGGATGCCCTAAGGAATACGTGGCTGTTCACTGGTAGGTACAGTAACCCCAAAGTCGACATAATCTCTTGCTTAAGGTCAACGCGTTTTTTTTTTCCTCCCCCCACCGGAGTCTGAAAGACTGTGAAGTGTATGTTACCTTTTTTTTGCATGTGGAGTGTAGCCACACCTAGTTGGATTTTTATCTTCTAACTAAATGATCAGCAAGGATAAGAAAATGAAACCATGATATCAAGGAAAGATCCTACACTTCTTAAGAACTACAGACTTGGAATTGAATGTTTACTGGGTTCATGGCCTAATTAAACTTCTTTGGTCTTAAATTTGGTATCTTTAAAACCAAATGATGCTATTACTACTACCAGCAACCACTGCTACCTTGTTATGTTGCCATGAGCGTTAGATAAAACTTGTGAGACAAATGACACTGAGCTTGGTACCAAAAAAATAGTTAATGGTAAACCTTTTGTCATCATTTTGAGTGACGTTTGTTATAGGGAGAAAATAGAAGTGAAATGTGCTCATACAAACATGATATTTAAGAAAATCAGCTAGAGTGTATGTAATGAGAAACAATTGAATAAAGAGATATAAATGTCCTTGAGAATTGTTCAGAGGAAGTCAATATATTCTATAAATATTTCTATCTTTCATCATGTGTTAAGACATCATTGAGGATTTTGAAATAGTAACTTAATATTTTTGAAATTTCTCTTAGGTTTTTGTTTCACAAAATGTTTTGTAATTCTGATAACATGTATAGAACAAAAAGCCTACCATGATCCATGGCTACAGTTTAGAATCTGCTTTTAAAACTTGTGTTCTAAGTGTCAAAGACAATTTAGACTCCAGAAATTTTACTTTGGTGGCTGGAGAAGTTGCATCTATGAGATATATCATTGACATATTTTAGCTAATCACTCTTGTTCCAAAAATAACTTAAAAGTTACATTTCTATGATTAAAAAAATAGAACATTTTTAACTTGGTGGTTTTCCTAAGTCCCAATTCTTTAAGTATTAGTTCTGTACAATTGTTTCTGTATGTGACATGCCATGCATTTATACCAGAAAGAAATCTGTTTCATTTGGGTCGATAAAATACCTTTATCATTTATGCAATTATTATATCACATGAATTATTATATTACATGAAGTAAAAATGGGGTATATTTTTATTTGTCGAAGTTATGATGTTTTTTTCCTGGGAGGCGTATTAAAGATGTACTTAAATTGACTCTTTAGGATGAGGAAAGGAAAAGTATTAGGAAAAATACTTACAAAGCTTTGTTTTTTCAGGCTCTTCACATCAAACATCTTTTTGATTGGAATGATTATTGCTGGAAAAGTAATTGTAAAAATCAGGAACTCTCCAACACTTTGCTCCTGGAAATGGATACTAAAAAATTTATATTTATAGAAAAGCTAAAAAAAGCCTGGCTTTGTTATCTTTTACCTCATAGAGCCATTTATGAGAGAAGTCACCGGTAATTTCCAAATTTTTTTATACAGCTGCATAATCTCTTTTATCGGCTGGTAATTTCTTATTTTCAGTGCTTTGGTCCTAATATTAATATAGTAGTTCTTGAGAAACTGGAAGGCTCCATTGTCCTTATTTGTGAATTTTTTTATGTTATCGGTAGTATTTACACCCTCGTTACATTTCAGATTTCTTAAAAGTGAATAAAGTGATGTGAAAATATTTTTAAAATTTTTATTATGATTTCTTTTTTGACTAATTATGAGTTTCTAAATGCATGGGATTAAAACCTTTTTTTTGTCATTAATTTCTAACTTAATTGAATTCTAGTCAAAGAAAAGGAACTTGTGTGACACTTGTGAACTTTTGTGACACTTATTATTTGCAACTTTGGAGAGTTGTTTTATGGCTTTATACAAGATTGATTTTGTAAATGTTCCATGTGAGAAAAATATATACTGTAATATTTGGGTCCATTCATTTGATATTATTTAGTTATAAAGTTGGAAGTTTCATTTGATTGGTTATGTTGGGTGGAGTGGGATTGGAAAAGTCTATCAAAAAATAGGTCAGACTCAGATTGTATATAAACCTTCTTAAAACCTCGTGAAGAACGGTGGCAGGTGGGTCATTTGCTTGTAAATATTTGCAAATATTTGTTAATTGAAGCAATAAGAGTTTGGTCTCAGCCAGTCAGAAACTGTTAGCATTTACCTATATCATAGTGGTGAATTACTGTGGGTTTATTTCCCAACTTTAATAATACCTATTTTTTCAGACAAATGTGAGTAAATCTCTGAAGGCCAGCTTTAAAAAAAAATGCAGGCAGATATTTTAAAATTAAACCAACCCAATGTGCATTGCAAGCATATCTTACTCATTTTGCTAAACTTTAGCGTTAAGGCTGACAGGAAAATATTCTATATAAACCTTTAAAGTTGTCAGTTTACTTGAAAGGTTAATTCCTCCCTTGACTTTATACCATTTTGGTTAAGTTGTGTTTTTTTTTGTTGTTGTTTTTGTTATTATTATTTTTTTTTTTTTTACATACAAGCTGGGGTACAGGCCAGAGGCGTGGGGCGGCGAGAGGGTTCACCAGAGACAGAGTGGGGAGCAGAACAGGCAGATCAGAAGTACACTGCTGAGGGGAGCAGCGGGCGAGGCAGGAGAGGTCTGCCCCACCATGTGGGATTCTCCCTGGCCGGGTGTCGAACTCGCGTCGCTGCTGCCGATAGCTCCACAGAGCAGCGCTCAACCTCCGCGCCACTGGGGAGGCCCTGTTTTTGTTATTTTTTTCTGTTTTGCATGTATTGTTTGGGCTGTTTTTGATATAAACAATCACAAAACTAACATTGTTGCCAAAAGGTAACAGCCAAACCTCTTTTAGCCAGTTATCTTTTTTTTTTAAATTTTTTTTATTTTTATGCATACAAGCTGGGGTGCAGGCCAGAGGCCTGGGGAGGTGAGAGGGTTCGCCAGAGACAGAGTGGGGAGCAGAACAGGCAGATCCATGGAAATACACTGCTGAGGGAAGGAGCGGGAGAGGCGGGAGAGTTCTGCCGCACCATGTGGGACTCTCCCCAGTCGGGCATGGAACTCACATCGCTGCTGCTCCACAGCGCACAGCTTTAACCTGCTGGGCCACTGGGGAGGCCCTAGCCAGTTCTCTTTTTGACAGATACTTAGAACCACTCACCTTACTCAGTTGGGAGTAATTGTAGTTAAGTCATGCTTAGAAGTTTCTCTCTTTGTTCTTTATGCTGCCTCTTAACCCAGTTCATTGAGGCCATTATTCCAATATGAATAAATGCCAAACATTCTTTGGAAATAAACAACGAGGCTGAATAGTGAGTTTGTGCATGTGCTCTAGTATTTAGTGTGTTGCATGCAGTTAAAGAAATTCAGTCAACTAAGTGTTTTAAGAAGCAAGATGTATATTTTACCACATCTTGTGACCAAAATTTATTGCTTTGGTCAGCAGTTAAGTATTATTATTAAGGGAAGGGAATTTCAATTACTGTTACATTCCAACTATATTAGAGTCATCTGTTTCATCACTGTCTAGCATATTCTTTCATGAGTTCCTGTTCAAAACTGTAGTCTGAAATTGTATATCATAGAGTGGTTGCTAATAATTCTACTAAGGGTTTCATGGTCAGATAGCTTAGAAGAATTCTGGGTTTGACAGAATTAAATAGTTGGCTTTTATTTTTAATCTATAAGATTACTCCTGGATTTTTATGTATTTAAATTGTGAGTCTCTAAGTTTATGATACAGAGTGTAGTATTTTCAAAATCCATTTGATCATGTAGGCCTTCTGAGGTGGAGTATCTACTGAAGTTAGGGTTTCAATATGCTCACTTTGGGAAACACTGCAGTAGTCTACAAGAATACATTAAAATGTCTCCCATTTGAGAATCACTCCTTTATGCCTTTTGAGTAACAATAAGACAAGCGATCCCTCCTTAAGGGACATGGATTCAAACTTCCCCAGCCTTCTGCTCCTTCTCTTTCTCTGTCCATATTGAACAGTGTGATGCTTAGAGTAAACAGTGTAGTTTATTAAGTTGTGCTTTGGAGATATTTTGCTTCAAAGATAAGGTCTCTCTGCAATATAACCTATAAACTTAGAATTATGCAAATTGGTGAGATTCCTACATAAATCATGTAGACCCAAGTATTGCTCTGGTATCAACTTCTTTAAAGTGTTCTTTTCATGAGAAGAGGTTATTGATATAAAGACTGAGTCCCATAAAAGGAGACACTTTTTGTCCATATCCTTAAGTCACATTTAACCTGCAAAGGTGGCCATTACCCTACTGGCCTTCGATAATATCATTGAGCAGACTGCTTCCATTCCATTTTTAACATTCCATTATTGTATTTGCTTTAAAACCCAGATTGCTTACACTGACACATATTTATTATTAAATCTCCATCTGTAGAATGGCTATATCTGGCATTGACCTGCAAGTGGCACATGGAAATGAATACAGCCTGCCTCTCACACCCCTCACCAAACTTCCCCATCAAACTCCAAGCCCAGTAAAGCAAATAAGATAAAAAAAATATTGTAAAATACTGCCAAGGGAAAATAAAAAGGTTCTTGCTTTCCATAATGGGTGTACCGGTTTATATTTCCACCATCAGTGTAATAAAGGGTTCCTCTTTCTCCATATTATCTCTAGCATTTACTATTGGAGAACCTTTTTGAATGTGTCATTCTCACAGGTGTGAGACAGTATCTCATTGTGGCTTCAGTCTGCATCTCTCTTATTCAGAGTGATGATGAACATTTTTTCATTTGTCTTTTGGTCTTGATGTTCTTTTTAATGAATTGTCCATACCTGTGCCCAAATTATTGAGTTATTTGTTTTTTTTATTGTTGAATTGTATAAGTATTTTGTATATTTTGATATTAACCTCTTATCAGCTATTTGTTTGAATATTTTATACCGTAATCTTCATGTATTTCTCTTATGTAAAAGCTTTTAACTCAGTGTGATCCCAATTGTTTATTTTTGCCTTTATTTTCCATAGGGCTCAAGTTTGCAAAAACATTTTATTATTGATCTCTTGGAATGTATTGTCCATGTTTTCTTCCATGTATTTTATTGTTGTAGATCTTATATCTAATCTTATATTCTATTTGGGATTTATTTTTGTATGTGGAGCTAGAGACTGATATAACTTCTTTCTTTTATGTGTGGGCTTCTAGTTTTCCCATCATCATTAAAGAGACTCTCCTTTTCTCATTTTATGGCCCTGACTGCCTTATAATAGATTAGGTACTGACTTATACATGGGTTCTCACCCATTATGTATTCTCTAAGTACATTTTCTATGCATTTCTCTTTCTCTTCTTCTGGGATCCTCATCGTATAGATATTATTTCTATTAGGTTATCCTAAAGGAGTATTACATTATTTTCACTTTTTAAATTTTTTTCTCTTCTGTTGTTCTGACTCTGCATTTTCCAACATTGTGCTATCGAGCTCTCTAATTCTCTTTATTGCCTGTTTATATGTCTTTGAGACCCTCAGTTGCAATTTTTAAAAATTCAATTATAGTATTTTTAAAACCATTAGTTCTGATCAGCTGTCTCATATTTTCTCAATCTCTGTTCTTTCCTATTTTATTTCATACATTGTTATTTACTTATTTATTTTGAGTTCTGCCAGTGTTGTTTTAATTGTTACCTTGAACTCATCTTCAGGCATATTCCATGGTAATTCTGAATTGAGATTTCTCCTGGGGTATGTTTTTGCTCTAGGATTTTGGGATATAGTCTCTGTTTTTAGTTTCTGTGGATTGTAATAGGGTAGATTTTCAAACTCCATCTTTTGCATCTCTTTAAGTAATCAGATAACTGATACCAACAAGGGGTAGTGGTTAGAAAGGAACCAGTGTAGTTGGTCATTGAAGGGTCACCTACAGTGAGCATCAGGTATTCAAACTTCCTACTGTGTTGTGTGTACCAGAGTTGTGTAGTAGGGATCCATAGTGATCTCTTTTACGCCAACTCCTTGGGTTAAGTATCTCATATAATCTAGCGTCAGCTTTGACCTTTGGGCTATCTTTGAGCTCTGTACGTGATATTGGGCAGGGATTTTATAACTGATATGGGGCCCCAAGGCAGGAGTTGTTTCTTTTCCAGTGCAAAGCCTTATCCTGGGGGTATTTACTTCTGTTTTTAACAGTTACTTAAACTCTAGTTAGTGAAAGTGTTCAGTTGTTTCAATTTTAGTTCTGGATGTGGGGTTGACATGTGTTTTTTATATCCCAGGCTCAGGATATAGTAGTTGCCTCTTCAGGGAGGAGACACAGTTGATCTGACCTGTTTCTCCCTGTGATTTCAGGCTCCAGCTTTTCTATTCTAGGAGCTTTGCACTCAAGCCAGTAATCATGACTCTGCACCTCTGCTCTGTGTACCAACAGTGCACCCTCGGTCTTGGATGTTAACTGTGCATCCCCTTATCCAGTGCAATGCTGGGTCTCCAAAGTCCCTGTGCTCTGTACAGTAGCTGTCTCTCCCTTTTATGGGTTGAACTGCCCTGTTATCACTGCAAACACAGTTTAACTCAACTTTTCCTACCCGCTTTTGCCAGAACATTTCTCCTGATATGTATTGTAGTTGTCTGTTTATCTTCCAGGGGTTATTGCTTGTAATTTAGTCTATATGGAGGAGGCAAACCCAGTTCTACTGTAATTTAGTATGTGTGAAGAAGGAGGCAAGTCCAGTGTCTTCATTAGCTACCATCTTCTGGGATTCTATTTTAAAAATATGGAAAGGAGTATGTCAGAATCTTAGCAGTGTTTGGACTTGGTTAGTGGTAAGGTTACAGATAATTTTATTTTATTATTTGTTATATTTTACATATTTTGTTTAATATGTGTATAGCCTTGAGTTTAGAAAAATAAACAAATAAACGAGGTGGACTCATGAAATCTAAATCTCTATTTAGTCATAAAATTATTTTTCCTTTTTGAACAATTCACTGTTGATGTCCTTTATTCACAAGCCTTTTACTCTATTCACAAGTAGCAATAACCTATAATTTAAATGTAAGGTGGTATTTGGGGTTAGGGTATATGAAATTGATGTTTTTTGTGTTCCTGGCATGTAAACATGGTGGAGGAGTTTTGAGATTTTTAATGTCACTTTTTGAAGCTTTCTCTTGAAGGCAGAAAATGATGTAAAATTTTATTTTAGACCATTCCAAGCATATCGTTGGTTCTGCATTTAGAATGATTAGTCTGTCCTTGAAGGAATGAACCTTAGATGCGTAGATTTTATAAATGAAAAATTCAATTTATCACTATAACTACATCCAGCTATCCAGCTGGTTCATTGCCAACTCTTTACCACTTAACTGAGACTGAATTAGACTAATAGTTTTGTGCACTGAACAGTGAGACTTTCAGCTCCTTATAATGATTCATGTGTTACAGCTGCAGTCCACATTCATTAATAACATCTGACTTTTCATTGAACCATAGAGCTTCCTTTCCTCTCAACTAATCTTTTGATAAAATTTCAACTTTTCACTTTTCTGGATGAATATTTGAAAGTTAATCAAATTCATAGACCTCAAGAAATTATTATTCAGAGTAGATTAATTATGAGAAAATTAGCTATATTTGCAGTTTACTAGGATTCACATTTAGGAAATATATACTTTCTGAAGGAAAATTACTTTTATAATATTTTCCAAAAAAATTACTCGTTTTAAAAAAATATTTTTTTGCAGAATGAAAACTTCCCCAATATGCCCAACTCCAGAATTTTTACTCTACAGCAAAGTTAACTTACATGATTTTTAGAAGTATTTATGGATATTATTCTATCTTGAATTTGCCCCATTTATTCTGTTATGTGAGCACATTATTAACAGAAAATTATTAGAAAATAATAACTGGTTCAACCAAGAAGTAAGGAAAGGAAAATATATATTCTTACTAATATTTCTGAAATGTTTTATTTTAAAATATCTAAAATTAAATTTGCAATAGTAATTTATATTATCTTAGCATTACACATTAACTAAAATTATGAACTGCAAATAACATCAGAAAATACAAATTTTAATAATTCTCTGAAAAACATATTAAAATAGACATAAAATGTTTCACAGTGTAGACATTTGAGGAAATGATGAAGTGTTGTATTACTTTAAAGCAATATAATGTCTTCATGTAAATATTTCCAAGAATCATGTCATAGTTTTTTAATAGAGGATTTTGACAAATGAATTAAAAGTTTATTTCCCTTTGTTCTAGTGGTTTTGGATGAGATTCCTGTATATGATCTTCTCCAACATAGCAGATAAAATCAATCTGACCTTTCTTTCAGTGTTCATGGTTGAGTGGGAGAGTGTACCTCTATCAATCTGTACTTTTACTACTTTGTTTACTGGTAAAACCACAGTGAGCCTTTGTGGTGGATCCTGTAAATTGTTTTATTCCAGCTTCATATTTCTCTAACTTCTTTACTGCAGTGGCTGGAGAGTAAGGAACAAAACAATATCTCCCAGATGTTCTTGTCAGGGAGGCCCCAGTTATGACTTGGCTTCTTCCAGTCTTGTACACTCATGGAAGACTTGAATTTGGAACTAAGTTAGTTAGGATAGATACTCTAATTCTGCTTTCTGATGATGCTAGAGGCAGTTCGGTCCAAGTCAGCTTCTTGATTCAGCAACTTTCTTTTTGAAACGTTCGTATTTTTTTTTTTTTTTGCACTAACTTTAACTTACTTTTTTAGCACCTTTCTCAGTGGGAGGTATAACATCTCCAATCATAAAGGCAGTAGGACACTTGAAGTTAGTAACTTTCTTAGACATTATACCTAGAGCTTATTGCTACAGATCATCCAATAGTTTTTAAGCCATATTATAACTAGTAGTATGCCCCTTTCTGTATAACAGTTTTCTGTGGTCCATAATATAGCCTTAAATAATTAAGAACCCATCTAGATTTTAAGCTATTCACAAAAATTGTGGTTACCTAGTCCTGAAAATGGAACAAATACTTGTTTTGTAGTATTTTTGTCATTTTATCCATGGTTTAGATGAACATTATTAGCAAATAATAGTCTGCTTTCTGAGTAGGTTTTGGAGACAGAAACATTGAGACAATGGAGAGGAAATGTGTACTCTTATCTTTTAAAATTCTTTTTATTGAAAATAATTGCTTCATCATTGATGCAATAAAAGCATACATAATATATATACATATATTCACACCCCTATTCCTATGTACCATTTCTGTACCTAATTAGTACTTTGATGAAAATGTGTGACCAGATTCTATCCACCTAATGGCCTTTTCCCTTAAATACAACTATTAAAAAAATTGTTCAAATGAAGATTCAGAAGTTCCCTGAGAGAGTTGCAGGACTTTCCCATGGAGAATTCCCACTAAGGTTGGTGCTTATTCCAGGGAAAGTCAGAGAGGAGGTGAAGGGAAGCTTGGCTAGGGAGGTAGATAAGTGAGCTGGCAGAATAGGCTGGGGGTTGGCTATCAACAGTGTGATGACAATGTGCTCTAGGGCACCTTGGAGCACTGTGACTTTCCCTGGAGGGACTTTTCAGAAAGGGAGTGCAGTCACACGTGGGCACAGGTCTGACCTGGTATATTTGAAACCCGTGACTATCACAGAGAAGGAAAGTTCTCCCCCCCACACCCCTACCAGATGTAGAAGATCAGAGTCACCAGGAAGGGCCAGGCAAGCTCCATTGCAGGCATGATAGTCAAGAGAAAAACTGGTGAAAGAATTCATAAATTCCTTGTAAAATATCAAGCAGGCATGCAGAACTTGAAGCCGAGATCCCTCAGAGACAGGGCAGCAGCAGTGGAGGCAGCTGTGGCTACCAAGCAATGGGGCACACACCCTCCTGGGGTGTCTCCTGTCTAGCAGGCCCAACTGAGTGCTTAAAAGCATGAACCTTGAGGAGTAGAACTCTCCTCCATCACCAGGAGACTAAGCCTTCATAGATCACAATCCACATCAGAAATAAGTAGCATGGTGGGAAATCAGGACACCTGAAACACTGAACAGACCTTCGGTGGAGAGAGAAGAGGAGGAACAGGTGACCAACCTTACTCCTCAACAAACAAAAGATAAAGTATTTAAGACCCCAACCCCCTCTTGCCCCCACCAAACTAAGAAGAAAAACCTAAACCTACATTGCCTGAACCACAAAATAGGTAAATACTGTAACACACAGTCCAGGAAGCAGGGAACATCTGAAAGCAAGATGGAAAATGATGGAAAGCAAATGAGAACAGAAGTATTGGGACATTTTTAAAGGATACAGCAATAGAGGACATATCAAACAAAGGCTTAAAAACAACAATTCTAGAAATGCTAAATGAGCAACTGTTTAGTCAAAGGCAGGTAGGCTGGTAGAAAATTTTAGAAAGGAGATCCAGGAACAGAGTTTGAAGATTTTGAAAGATTTTCAGATTTTGAAGTTGTTAAAAGAACACAAAAAGAGAATCTGAATGAAATGAAGACAAATACAGAAAATACTTTAAATAAAGTTAAACTGGCAGAAGAAAGAATTCAGAAGTAGAACTCAAATGTACCCAATTAGAAAGAGAGAAACTAGACTTGGAAAAAATTAGGAAACTCCATGAAAAATATCAGTCTTAATTAGAAGAGGAAACATAAGGATAGTGGGTATTCCAGGAGGTGAAGAGAGTGAAAAGGGAGCAGAGACCCTAAAGAAATAACAGAATTTTCCAAACCTAAGGAATGAATTAAGCATGAATTCACTTAGGAAGCAGAAAAAGCACTCAAATCTCTGATTGCAAAACACTAAGATGGATAATTCTTAAATTATTCTCTGCATCATTTACAGTGCTGTGGACCAATTTTACCTCAAAACAAATACAATTAAAAATATTTACAGATGAAATAATAAGTTGGAATTTACTTCAGAATAGATCTAGCTTAAGATGAGGAGGGGTGAAGAAGATGGGAGTATATAAGACACAAGTTTGGTTATAAATTATTAACTATTAAAACTGGGTGATGTGTTCATAGATTTTCACTGTATTAGTCACTCTTTAACGCAATAATAAATTTTCAAAAACTAACCTGGAAAACATTAAAAAAAATGTAGAACCTTTTTTCTATAAAGACAGAAAAGAAAAAAATTAGGGGACGCTAGGAAATAGAATTTACAAAGGCATCCAAATTAGGCTTTCCTCGAATTTTGCCCCAGTCACTCTCCAGGCAAGAAGAGAACGGAGTGAAGTGTTCCCAATCCAAAAATCTTATCAATTCTGACAAGAACTCTCAGCCAAGAATACTCTATACTACAAAACTGTCATTCATATATGAAGATAAAGTAAAGGTTTTCCCTGACAAACAGAAGCTAGTGGAGTTTGTCACTACCAGACCAACCCTACAAGAAATGTTGAAAGGAGGGGCCTCCCTGGTGGCGCAACGGGTTAAGTGCAGCACCGTGAAGCTACCCAGAGCCATTGAAGCAAGAGTTTGATACCCAGCCAGGGACATTCCCACATGGCACAGCAGACCTCTCCTGCCTCACCCGCTGTTCCCCTCAGCAGTGTACTTCGGTCAGTGTGCCTGTTCTGCTCCCCACTCTGTCTCTGGTGAATCCTCTCACCACCCCACACCTCTGGCCTACACCCCAACTTGTATGCATAAATAAATAAATACTAAAAAAAGAAATGTTGAAAGGAATTCTACAAGAAAAGAAAAACAAATTACAACACCTTGAACAAAATGATAATTGTTATACAAAATCAGAAGCATGAGTGAGAATATTATGAGTAAACAACAAAACACTAAAGGGGAGAAAGAAGTGAACAGAACCTATATAGTTAAATGCTGGAGAACTGACACCAGCTCATAAAGAATGTTTTTAGATATGGTAAGCTAGGTATAACTCCCTTAATAACCAATAACCAAAGTCTAGAGTGGAAGCACATAGACAAAGGAACAAGTAAGTTGATAGAATCATTAGGGAAAGCCATCCAAATGAAAGAAACAAATGAAAAAAGAACAACAGAAAAATAAAACAATCAAAAAACAATGATAATAGACAGCATGTATTGATTATTCCCCTTAGTGTGAATGATGTGAATTTACCACTTAAAAGTCACAAATGAAAAGTTAGGGTAAGAAGTTTCAGCCATCTGGACTTCGTGTATAAGAGACCCACTTAAAACTGAAGGACAAAAACAAACAAAATGAAAAGTTGGCGCAAGGCCTACAAGTTTGTAATACAGAGTGAAAAGCATCTCCTATCCATTAAACTAGACTTTCAGCCACAAAAGGTAACCAGAGACAAAGGTAGATGCTATATAATGATCAAGGGAACAACTCATCATGGATATGTAACTGTTATTATTAATACTTATGCACCAAACACAGAGGCACCTCATTATATAAGGCACTTATTAACTTACTTAAAACAACATGTTGGCAAAATATAATTATTCTCAAAGATCTCAACATACCACTGACATGAAGGGATAGATCAATCAGAAAGAACATTAACAAGGAAATAAAAGCCTTAAATGAAGTTTTGGATCAGACAAATTTAATGGATTTTATAGAACTTTCTAATACCCCATCCCCCTGTCCCCCCCCCCCCCCGAAAAGCAAATACAATTTCTTCTCATGTGCACAGGGATCATTCTCAAGAGTCAAGAACACAAAACATGTTTCTGAAAGTAGAAATATATCAAGCATCTTCTCAGATCACAGTGTTATAAAGCTAGAAATTAGCCATATAATGGATCCTGGAATAAACGTGTAGACCAAAAAAATTGCTTCTGAACAACTTTTGGGTCAATGAAGAAAAAAAAATTATCCGGAATATGGAGAGACAAGCTACCAGATCCTTTGGGATATTCTAAAAGCAATACTACAAGGGAAGTTCATAGCAATATAGGGCCACTCGGAAGACAAACAAACAAACAAACATGGAAAGTCTCAAAGAAACAACAGTTTGGACCTCCCTGGTGGCACAACGGGTTAAGCACAGCGCTGTGGAATTGTCAGTGGCTGTGGCAACACAAGTTTGATGTTCAGCTGGGGAAAATCCACATGGCGGGGCAGACCGCTACTGCCTCGCCCCACTGCTCCCTTCAGCAGTGTATTTCGGGTGATCTGCCTGTTTGCTCCCCACTCTGTCTCTGGTGAACCCTCTCACTGCCTCACACCTCTGGTCTGCACCCCAACGTGCATGCAAAAATAAAAATAAATCTTTTTAAAAAAATCTTACTCTACAGCTGAAGGTATGCTAGAAAAAGAACGAACACATGCAGAAGTTAATAGAAGGAAAGAAATAAAAAATAGAGTAGAAATAAATGACATAGAAAACAGTCAGTCCATATTACACTGGTCAACAATGAGATCATTACTGATATAAAAAGGCCCTAATCTGTAGTATGTTGGGTGTGCTGAACATGAATATAACCCTGAAAATTTTTTATTAGCTCTCATTTTGAAGATATTTCATATAATTCATTTTATATGTTTCACCGTGTAAATTTATCCAGTAGGATTGCAACAACATCCTAAATCGGCCTAGAATGATGTAATACTGCATTGCATTGCATAATACCATCATGCACACATCATCCAGAGTTGACTACATCATTTTCTGATGCAATGCAATACTACTGCCAGGCGGCTGTTGAAGACGTCAACAGTGCACTATATAAAGCCCTGTCGGAAAGGTTGAGCATTGAAAATATTTCAGACTTTGTGCGAGATGGTTTAAGCTACTGTTCTGTAGAACTGTTGTTATTTTCTTCATTTAGACACAATACAAAACAGTAATGCCTTGAAAGTGCGTTAACAGTGTGGACAATTTCTGCTCTGTTTGTGGGGAAGTGACATTTGCCAACTAGAAGAAAAGTATCACTTCTCAAGGGAAGAAGGCTTATCATCTTTACTTCGGATGCAAGGTTGGTGACCAGGAAAAGCCTTGGGCCCTGCCTGTATGTTGTGCTACATGTACAACACAGCTTTCACAGTGGTTCAATGGCAAAAGACCATCAATGCCATTTGCAGTCCCCATGGTGTGGAGAGAGCCAAGCAACCACTTCAAAGACTGTTACTTCTGCTTGGCTCCTCCTCTTTCCAGCGTAATAATGAAGCCAAAGGAGTCAAGAATAGTCTCCCCAAACATTCTCTCTGCATTGAGACCAGTTTCACATGGTGAGGGACTTCCTATTCCAGAACCTCCAGCAGAATATTCTCTTGATTCATCTGATGAGGACAAGGGTGAGCTGACCTATTCTTCTCCTGTTCCATCAGCATGCAGTGATCCAGATTGTCACTATGGTGCATCATCAACCCCACACAGACTAACACAGGAAGAACTAAATGACCTGGTTCGTGATTTGGACTTAGCCAAGAACAAGGCAGAATTGCTAGGATCAAGACTCCAACAATGGAATCTTCTAGAAGATGTCACAATTACTTTAGATCAAAAGCGCCACCAGCAGTTGGAGCCTTTCTTCAGAAAGGAAAGTACTCTGGTATTTTGTTCCTATATTGAGGGCTTCATGAATACCATAGAAATCACTCATGACCGACAAGAATGGAGACTATTTCTAGACTCTTCGAAACTGAGTCTTAAGGCTGTGCTTTTGCACAATGGAAATCGTCTTCCATCTATTCTATTCCTGAACAGCTGTATAAGAGACAAGTGAAGAAATCTAAGAAGTAGTCTATGACTTGATTTTTTACAGGTATTAACCATAGGCCTATTACTATTGGCATACATTTCGTGATGTAAACATCCATTTATTGCAGATCACAGAAAAAACTAGAGCCAAAATTAGAATTTAACTGTCATATTCGTGTTGAGCACATACAAATAGATAGGAAATGACTAATTTTATTTCAATAACCTGACTTTTGTAAAAATTTGTTGACCAGTGTTATCAGTGAACACAAACACATCAGCAATCCCTTGACTAGGCTCATGAAGGCAGAAAATCCACACAAATAGAATCAGAAGTGAGAGAGGAAAAATTATAACACATGCTGAAGAAATATAAAAGACCATAAAAACCTATTATGAACATCTTTATGCAAATAAACTGGAAACCAAGAAGACCTGGACAAAGTTTAGATACATAAACCTTCCAAGATTAAATTAGGATGAGAGAGACAGGTGAAAACAGTTCAATCACAATCACAGGAATTGAAAGAGTAACAATAAGCCTCCCTAAGAACCAAAACCCAAACCAGACGGCCTCTTCAGTGAATTCTACTGAGCCTTCAAAGAGGTCCTAATTCTAATCCTAATCAACTCTTCAAAAAAATAGAAGAGTGTGGAAAACTCCCCATCACACTCCAACAAATAACAACAAAAGATCCCCAAACCAAACAACAACAAAAGGAAACTATAGACTGATATCCCTGATGAACATAGATGCAGAAATACTCAAAAGAATTCTAATAAACCGAGTACAGCAAAGTATTAAGATTCATCCACCATGGTCCAATAGACTTCATCCCAGGGATAAAAGCCTAGTTCAACATGTGCAAATCAGTGTCCTTCACTAACTTAAGAAAAGGGAAGGTAAAAATCATGAGATCATTTTAATAGATGCTGAAAAAGTGTTCAACTAGATTAAAAATCTATTTGTGATAAAAAAATCAATGAAATAGTAATAAATGGAGTTTAATCTAAATGTTGTAAAAGTCATAGGTAACAAACCCGTAACCAACACCCTACTTAGTGATGAAAAGTTGAAAGCATTTCCACTGAGATAGGAATAAGAGAAGTAAGACCACTGTCACCAGCATTGTTTAACATTGTATTAGAAGTCCTAGACAGAACATTTAGGCAAGAAAAAGACATAAAAGGAATTCAAATTGGGAAAAAAAAATTGAACTCACTATTTGTAGATAACATGACAGTACACATAGGGATCCCAGGAAACTCCTAGAAATAATAAATACATTAAAGTGGCAGCATATAAAATCAATACACAAAAATCAGTTGCATTTGTATTCAAACAAGAAATAAAGGAAACGATCCCATTTATAATCACATCAATTAGAATGAATGTGACATTCACTACACACCTGGGAATAAATATGACAAAGGACCTGAAGGATATATATATTGGAAACTTTAAGACTCTGTTAAAGGAAATAAAATTAGACAAAAATGGAAAGATAACCTGTGCTCATGGATTAGTAGAATAAAAATAAGCTAGCTATATCCCTTAAAGCAGTTTGCCGATTCAACACAGTACCTATCAAAATCGCAATTACTTTTTTAAGGGAAATTGAACTATTATAAAATTTTTATGGAACCATACAAGGCCCTGAATAACTAAAAACAATCCTGAGAGAAAAGAAGAAAAGTGGATGTATCGCATATCCTGACTTCAAATTATACTACACAGTAGCAGTAATCAAAACAGTATGGAGCTGGAACCAAAAAAAAAGTTAGACCAATGGAATAGAGTAAATAGCCCCAATATAAAACCATGCAAATATGGACAGTTAATCTTTGACAAAGTGGCCATGACCATACAGTGGATCAAAGAAAGTCCCTTAATAAATGATGCTGGGAATCATAGATATCCACGTAAAAAAAAATGAAACTAGATCCATACTTCATTCACAAAAATAAATTAAAAATGAATTAAAGAACTGGACATCAGAGTCAAAATACTTGAAAGAAAACATAGGGAACACATTACAAGACATCAACTGCTAGGATGTATTTGGAGACAACTCCAATTGCAAGGGAAACAGTAGAAAAATAAGCAAGTGGAACTACACCAAACTATAAAGCTTTTGCATCTCAAAAGAAATCATCACAAAAGCAAAAACACAACCTACAAAATAGGAGAAAATATTTCTGACAAGGGGCTAACTTCCAGAATATGCAAAGTTATTATATAATCCAACAACAACAAAAACAAAAAATAGTGCAATAAAAATGGGCAAAAGACCTAAATAAACGTTTTTTGAAAGAAAACATTCAGATGACCTTCAGGAATATGAAAAATTGCTCAACATCGCTTATTATAAAGGAAATGTATATTAAAACCACAATGAGATATCACTTTCCCACATGAGAATAGCCCATATACAAAGGAATGGAGGTCCCAAATATTGGTGAGAATGTGGAGAAAAAGGAACACTCATCAGCTGTTGGAGAGAATGCAAGTTGGTGCAGCCTCTATGGAAACTGTTACAGAGATTTCTTAAGAAAATGAAGTGGAACTCCTGTAGATCCAGCAGTACCTCTATATGTATGTATCCCTAAGTTATGAAAACTAATAAGAAAAAGATTTATGTATGCCTGTGTTCATAGAAGCATTATCCACAATTGTCAAGCCACAGTTGTCTGGTGCAATCCACAGATGGATAGATAAAGATATTGTGGGATATATCAATGGAATACGACACAGCTACTAAAAAAAGAATGAACGGTGTCTTTTGGGACTAAATGGTTGGCCCTCAAGGTGAGTATGTTAAATGAAATAGAAAGTTAAAGACAGATATCATCTATCATTTGGTCTCAAGATAACAGTGTAAATGAGAATTACTCAGAAAATGCTTTCCTTCACTTAGAAAGCAATTTGTTTAATCATTCATTCAGTACTTAGTAAACCTTTATTGGGTGCCTTCTATGTGCTGAATTTAGAGATGCAGACCTTTTCATCAAGGTACATAGCTTAGCCAAGGGGATCACTATGTCGATAATTGCAGGACTTTATTGTATCCTACTTTTTGGTCTAAAATGGTCTGAGTTTCTTTTTGGTCCAAGCCCTACATCTTCAAAATACTTCTTTTAAATTTCAAAATTTTGTTCATAAATAGTCCTAAATTTCTCAAAAGTAATTCAGAAATCATAAATAAGATGTAGTGAAGATGAGTTTTGCAGCTTTTATTTTCTTCCCAAGTGTTCCCTGGCATTGCGGTAGCTGAGCAATTAACACACTCACTACAACAAAGGGTGAGAGGCAACAAATTCCTTTGCTTAGCTATGAACTAAAGAATCTGTCCTTTAGTGTTATGGCAGACTTATAAATAGTGTATATAATTAACCATTTTGCACATTCAAGTGTGTATGCACAAGATGTCCTAGTATGTTTATAAAAATAACGAGTTGTGTTATGTTCTTTAAGAATTTAATTATTTCTTTTGAAGATTGTCTAAAAATACCGACACATTCTAACCACAACCATTTGCTTTTCACACCACAAACTAATTTTTGCCCTAAGGTAGATAACTAGTTGGACAGGCAGCATGGGACTAAATATACCTCTACATATTTTTCCTGCCAACCTTTTTACAAATGATTTTTGGAGATCCTTTCATTTACCGGAGCCATGATTTCAATAAAGTCCAATAACAATCTAAATGTGCCTTTCAGCTCAATGTTGCTATAGTTTTTCAGTTTAGTTTGTGGTCTCAAATTCACTCTCTAATGAGGTTATAAATCAAAGAGCTGGAAGAGACTTTTGGGGGTCATTTGGTTTCACTATTGCCTTCGATGTGCTCAAGCCAAACATCTAAATTTACACTCTTTTGAATCACCTGTGATGACAGAGGGGACACACCCTTACTGTCTTACTGAAGTACTTAATCACCTTTACAGTGGATATGATGTGTTTAAGAGTGTTCAATATACTTTAGCCCTCTTGTTGAAATTAAGCTCAATTCCTTTATAGTTTTTGGCAAAGGTTTTCTGATCAGTATTCTTCATGAAATTGAAAGCATTTGTATAAATCTGTGTTTTTTATTTGTAAAATTTAAAAAAGGAAAACACCCAAACCAAAGATTTCTTTATCTTCTTTTTTTATAAAGTTGACTTTTTCAATGCTAATTTTACTTCATTTTTATGAGTTACTTTTTTAACTGAGTTAATAATTTACAACACTGTATATAGTATTGTAAACTAAGGTTACCTCAAGTAAAAGATGTTCAGAAAATATACCTAACAAATCAGTATGATCCATCATTAAATTAGGCTGCCAGTCTTTTTAAATTACCGCATGTCAACAATCATGTAAATCTTATAGGAGAGTCCTACCAGCATAATATTTAGTGTTAATAATAACACTTGGTATAAATTATGTACACTTTATATGAACTAATGCCATTATTACATGTATTTAAAAACCCCACTGTATATCTTCTAGGTGTATAGATTCACATCTCTTCAAATCCATGTTGCCACACCATACCAACCAGCAAAATGCCCATAACTCTCCACAGTTCATTGGCCCCCCTTCACCCTTTACTTCCTACCCCCATCTTCTCTCTCTGGTAGGCTTAGTTTTGTAGTCAGATTCCAATAATTTGTTTTTGTTTTGTTTTGTTTGTTTCTTTATATTCCACATATGAACAGAATTATCCAGTATTTGTCTTTCTCCTTCTAACTTAGTTTTGCTCATTATAATCTTCTCCAGTTCCATCCCTGTTGCTGCAAATGGCAACAACTTTTCTTTTTTAAATGGCTCAGCAGTATACCATTGCATATTTTGACCCCTTTATTCATTCTTTTGTCCTTAGGAACTTAGGTTGTTTCCACAGATGGCTGTTGTAAATAGTGCTGCGTTGAACCCAGGAGTTTAGCTATCCCTTCAAATTAGTGTTTTTTGGATAAATATGTAGGAGTGGTGTGGGAATTTGTGAAACCTCCATACTGTTTGGAGTGCATTTGTTTGAAGAAACTTTTATGAGGAAAACTCCATAAAGCCCCTCTAGGGACTGGACCAGTCTTCATTCCCATCAACAGAGCATGAGGGTTCCTTTTCCCTGACAACCTTGCCAGCACTCCCCCCGCCCCTTCTTCTTCATATGGGCTATTCTTATGCATGTGAGTTGGTATCTCATGTGGTTTTGATTTACATTTCCCTGATGATAAGTGATAACAAGCATTTTTTTTCCATGCATTGTTGACTGTATGTCTTTGGAGAATTGTCTATATCACTCTTCTGCCCCTTTTTTGATTGCTTTATTTTCTTATTGTTGGGTTGTATGAGTTCTTTGTAGATCTTGGTTATTATCTTCTTATTGAATATATGATGTGAAAATATTTTCTTCCATTCAGTAGGCTGTCTTTTCATTTTGATGATACTTTCTTTGCTTTGTAGATGCTTTTTAGTTTGATGTAGTTCCATTTGTTTAGTTTGCTTCTGCTTCTCTTGCCATTGTATTAAGTCTGCAGAGCGTCCCTAAAGCCAGTGTTCTGGAGTGTTTGCCTATGTTTCATCTATTTTAATCTTTTTGTAGCTTGAAGACTGGTTTATATGATACCAGTATGACTGCACATGCCTTTTCTAGGATTTCATTTACTTGTAACATTTTTTTCCAACCTTTTCTTTCAGCCTTCTCTCCCTTCCTTTGGAGCTTAGATAGATGAATCTCCTGAAAACAGCAGAAAATTTATTTTTGTTTATTATTTTGAATCAATGTTCTTTAGAAATACTGACCTGTAATTTTCTTTTTAGTTCTGTCTTTGTCTGGGTTTGGTGTCATAGATCTTCGAATATTTGATGGATTTCAGCAGTGAAGTAATGTGGACCTGTACTTTTATTTTTGGTGAAAAAATTTTTTAATATATGTATTTTTATTGTTATTTATGTCTTTTATATTTTGTATTCCCCTTGGGTAATCCACCACCAATTCACCTGTGATCCATCTCCGTGGTCCTTTGTGTCCTATTTGGTTAAGTTTTTTTTATTACTGTTTCAATTTAATTACCTGCGATAGGTCTATTCAGATTTTCTGTTTTCTCATGACAATATTAGGAGGGTATGTGAGTCAATTAATTTATCCGTATTTTCTAGGTTGTCCAATTTTTTGGCATATAGATGTTTATAGTAGTCTTTTTTGACTATTTCTGTGGTACCCATTGTAATGTCTTATCTTTCATTTTTTATTTATTTGTGTCATTTCTTTTTTTTTTTAAGATTTATTTTATTTTTGCATACAAGCTGGGGTGAAGGGCAGAGGTGTGGGGCAGTGAGAGGGTTCACCAGAGACAGAGTGGGGAGCAGAACAGGCAGATAGACTGAAATACACTGCTGAGGGGAGCAGTTGGCGAGGCAGGAGAGGTCTGTTGTGCCATGTGAGAATCTCCCCTGCTGGGCATCGAACTCTTGCTGCAGTGCTGTGCTTAACCCATTGCACCACCAGGGAGGTCCCATTTCTTTTTTTCTTTTTTTTTTTGGAAGAAAATTTGGTATTTTATTTGAACATTTTAAAGTTTCATTTTATAACTACTTTTATTTATTACCACTGAAATCTAACACTCTCACTGGAGCTTATCTGTGAGTAAAAAGGTTGGAATTAGAACGTTCAATATATTTGAAAATTTAGGGAAAAAAATCATATATCCTGGCAATCACCATCGGTGCCTCCCAAAGCACAGCTCCTCCACATCTTCTCCCAGGTGCCACTTTCCGTGCCTGGATGGCTGATGTCTTTAATCTCCTGCTTTCCTTCTTCTTTGCACGTGATCCCTTAGCTATATGATCTATGAAGGGCTTATTTGAAATGGAAGTTCGTGGTAGTTTCATAGGAATTTTTGGCTTATACTCCATCAACCTCCATATTTCCCAGTCATGCTTTCTGGACCCAAGCAAAGTCTGCAGAAGTCAATGTGATAGAAATGGCTCTGTCATTTTGTGAAATTCTACAATCAATCCTAGATCAAGGTTAATTCCAGATAAATAAATTAGGGAAATTGTGACTTGCTTGGTGACAGCTGCAAACTTAAACTAGTTTGGCAGTAAACAAACAAGTCATTCCTATGAGTTATGGAAATTGAGGGTGTCAGTGAGGGAAGGGGCCTCTTGAACAGAGTCAGCATTTCCTGGGCTTGAAGCTCAGTGCCACACTGTTGATGCAAAATCTCTGACCAGCAGGTCCAGGTCCATCAGGAAACACATGGCCAAGGTGGGCGTCGCACTGCTTGCAGACCACCTCTGTGCGCACTAATCCTAGGGAGGTATCCACTCGCTTCAGGATCCCCGTGTTACTCTCATCAGAGCCAGACGTATCATGAGCCTCCGAGAATGAAGGCCACCCGGAGCCGGAGCAGTACTTCTCAGAACTGAACAGCGGGCTGTCACAGCAGACACAGTGATACATTCCTGATTCCTTGTTATCCAGGTAGATCCCACTGAAAGGCGGTTCAGTTCCTTTTTCACTGGTGACATAGAACTACTCTGGGGTTAGCTTCTTTTGCCATTCATTCTTGGAGAGAGCTGGCTCACATTTTGTAATAGACCCAGCCTCCCCAGGTCGCGTTCTCTGGCGTCCCTCTCCTCCCGCGTGTGCACCCGCCTCTCCGGGCAACGCCCGCTCATTTCTTTTTTTCTTAATGAGTCTGACTAACGATTGCCAATTCTTTGCTTTTTTCATAAAACCATGTCTTTGTTTCATTGATCTTTTGTATTTTTTTTTGTTTTCCATTTTATTTCCATTCTGATTTTTATTATTTCCCTCCTTTTGATTTTGGGCTTTATGTTTTTTTTTTCCTATGTGTTGGGATAGATTGGGTATTTGAGCATCTTTTATTTCTTAAGATTAGCATGTAGAGTTATGAACATCCCTTTTAATACTGCTTTTGCTGCATCCCCAGAGTAGTGAACTTATTGTCTAAAAGTTTTCCTATTTGCTAGATGCTCTTGTCTTTTTCTTGGTCTTTTAGCATGGAGCAGAAGGCTTTCTTGGACCATATTTTGTCTGTTGCTGTGGGCATTTTGCAATTATCAGTTATCCACTATCCTTTCTGAGATATATGTGGCAAAACGAAAATCCAGGGAACTCACTTAATATTTTTCTTGTGTGCCCTAGCCAAACTGTCTCAGTGTCTTATAAGTATTTCACGTAATCTCCTAGCTTTTCAATTGTGCTTAGTGGCAGGATTAAGAAAGTTATTCCTGGGAAAGTTTCTTTGCCAGAAAGAAGCTTTTCCATCTTCCCAGAAACAAAAATTTCTTCTACATGTCTTTTTATAGATATGTAGCATTTTTAATAATCTGTGGTTCTAAGTATGTTATGTTTATTATTCCTTCTTTAATCAATAAATCGTTTGAAAGTACATTTTAAAATATCACAAAATATTTTTTTAGCTATAATTTTGTAGTTGATTTCTTATTTCATTGCACTTTAGAGAATATGGTGTACTTGATGTCATTTTTTAGAAAGTTTCAGAAACATTTTATACTTCCTATATGAACTCATTGGGTTTGAAGAATATGTTCTCCACCTGTTGGTAGAGCATTCCTGATCTGTTTGATTAATTTTATTAATTGTTTTCAGGTCTCTCTATAGCTTTCCTATTTTTTTGTCTACTTGGTCTATTAAAAGAGAGATCATCAAAAATCTCACAATCTTTATTAACTTGTCAATTTCTTCTTATATCCATTCATTTTTCTTTAGTAATTATGTCACTACCTGAATATAACTTAAGAATTATTATACTTTCATTTCAAATTCAGTGTTCAGTTTTGTAGTAAATATGTTTATATTTTTTGTTTTTATATTTATTTTATCTATTTTTAATCTAGCTTCTCCATCTTTCTTTTGTTTAGTATTTGCCTGGTATGTCTTTTCCAGTCTTTGGCCTTTTGGTCTTTTGTTTCTTTATGATATAATTGGCCTCACAAACAAAATTTAACAGACTTAATTTTTTTTTTAATTCAGTGCCATGAACTTTGTTTTTAATGAAGAATTCATTTATGTTTATAACAGTTACTTATTTCTGTTGATTGGTTGAATCATTTTATTTTGGACTTTGTAATTGCCTCAGCCCATTTAAGCCCTTTTTTGCAGATTTATCATTGTTTATTTCCCTTAGCTTTTTTTTCTTTACTCCTGCAGTTTTAATTTTATTGGTTAAATTTATAGAATTGTGTTTGGATTTTGAATTTATAGCTGCTCTTTCTTATTCTCAACATCAATGTGTTTCAACAATTCTGGAAATTTTTTAGCATTTACCTATTCTAGTATTGCTTTACCTTTGTTCCTTCTGAATTTACTTTGGTGCTGTGGATAGGCCCCATCATAGCTTTCACTTTTATTTTCCATAGTTTTTTTCCCTTGACTACATGCTCTAACCCATCTATATATAAGCCTGAGATGGGCGAGTTTCCTGCCACTTCTTTAAAGGCAGCAGATTTTATTTCTGGAAGGAAATCTTACTAGATTTGCCCTTTGAGCCAGTGCTAAACATTATTACCTGTTCTTTTCATGCTCTGCAGTCATTAAAGAAAACTCAGGTGGCCAGGACTGTGTAGAAACCTCAGAGATTAAAGCTACCTTTGGCACAGGCCTGTTTTCCAAATACCTATGCATTCATGTAGGCTGCCAGAATCACCTTGTTTCTTTGTTTCTATCTCAGTGATACATTAAAATAAAATTTTACAGACATTTTCCCACCATTTTAGTTGATTTTTGTCTAGAGAGTTATTCATGCTGCTAGAAATGCTGCTAGAAATGAAAGTTTAGACCTAACCTCTTTGTATCTGAAATTTAACTTCTGTGAAGTCATTATTCCTTAGTAATCTCTATATTCTTAGTGGGTGGCTCTGTACAAAGTGACATCATTGTACTCTTCTGGCAATGAGTCAGCTGGTTGGGGGTTAAAAGGAACTTTATTCTTCCATCTGCTTTTCACTTAGCTTTTACAGTAGATAATTTCATCTCTCGACTTAAAAAAAAAAAGTCTTTCTATATTTCACAAGCAGAGTGTTAGCTGTGGTAGCATTCTATTTCTATCTCATTTCTTTTCTGTCATTTTAAAAACATTGTTAGTATTTCAGTTAGGGAAGTAATAAGCCCTCCCTTGATATTAGATCTAACTTTCTGGTTTCCTGTTATTCTAACTTGCCATGAACTACCAAGCAACTACTGTGGGGCCATTGGCACAGTATAAAATATTAGCAAATAACTGATGACCAACTTCTATGTGCTTCATTAAGTTCTGGGCTTTGCCTCCAGAAAATTGTTTCTTATTATAGGTTAATATCATCTCCTTGCTAGTATTGAATATCATCAAGTTTGGAATTGACTCCATGCCTCTGAGGCAAAAATGAGCAACTCAGTTATCTGGGAGGTGTTGGTTACACTTAACAAAGTTAAGATTGGCAGTGATGTAAGCAGAGTCACTGCCCATTTGTGTTCTGAGGGTCTCACCTGGAGGATAAGAGAACAGTGAGATGCTCCAGTCTTGGATATGCTTCCAGCCCCCCAACTCAAGCCTGCGGGATCTTGGGTAACCGTTTGTATTATGTAAGAGGGAGGAGGGGGATCCTCTGCTGACTCATCAGTCTTGTGGTGACCTTAGATGGTACTTTAGTACTTTAGTACCTTCTTCTTGCAAATCACACTTTTGTATAAGTTTCTTCACCTAATTAAGTTACAGTGTATGTCTTGATTACCTATCTTCTGAGAATTTCTTCTAAATTATAGGGACAGTGTTTCAGGGAGAAGAGAGTCTATGAGAACAAATGATCTCTACCCCCATCATAGAATCATAGATCAGATTATTCTTATTAATCCAAGATTCTACTACTCTCTAGCCTCAGCTTTTATGTGAGCATCTTTGTTTATATACATTGTTACATTACTGACTGGATAGAAGGAGAGTAGAAAGGGAGGAAGGAAGGGAGGGAGAGAAAAAGGAAAGAAAAAGAAAGTTTTCCTGAATTGCTCAGTTATTTTTGTTTAATTAACAAATATATATTGATTGCTTACAAAGAAACCACATAAAAGCTTGTGGAAATTGGTAGAAATTGGTTATTCTTAGCTTGGAATATTTTCCTTTTTACATTCACTTAAATAAAAGAGCCATACTGTTTATCATTCTTAAACTGATAGTGATATAATAGAACTCAAGAACTAGACTTTTTTTTCTTATTCATCTTAAAACTCTAGGATTTAACAATTAGAAGATCTTCAGTTACATTTGGATTTGAGTCACAGCCCCAATGCTACCTCTTCTTGTTATGCTTCTGTGACATAATTTACCTAAATACTACACCTATGGTCTATGTCTTAGAGAGAGATAATTATTGGTAGAATTGATATGAGTGGATAATTAGGTTGTAAGTTTGGTTGGGATAGTTACAGGACCCACCACCCATTAGCCTATCAGAAGTCCAGGTCCTTTGCCCCAGTGATTGGGAATCAGACCACAGGGTCTGACTTAGAGTCACCTTGGGAGTGTGCATTTCATGCAAGGGGATGCTGACTATTTTTTGGTTAGAGAGAACTCTGATGCACCAAAGAGATCACAGTTGCTTGCTAATAAATGCCTTTGTGTTTGGCAGAAGGTGGTCTGAGAGTTCTTTTATTGCAATAATCTCCCTGAAAGTGATGGGCAGTGGTGGGGAGTTTCTACTCTTTTTATTTCTAAATATTAGAAATCTCCAGTCTCTTGATAAACTTTTTTTAAATATATATTTTTATTGTTATTTATGTCTTTTACATTTTGTATTCCCCTTGGGTAGCCCACCACCAGTTTACCCGTGATCCATCTCCATGGTCCCTTATGTTCTTTTCTATTCCATTTTGTGCCCTTTTCCTCCCCCCCCCACCCCCCGCAGATATACGTTTTGACTTTGTTAAACCTCCAGACTGGCTTTGCAACACTTTAGATTTCCACTTACATACATTTCTTTGTTCTTCCCTAGGTATCAGAAATTCTCTGAGAACCATACTCCAGGGTACACTCCTGAGTATTAGAGTCTTGCTTTGGCACAGCACAGGGTAAGTCTTCAAACATTCCAGTAGTCTTTGAACTCTGTAAGTGATGGTATGTTATGTTTCTAGTTAGAAGGAATTGTAAACAAAAGAAACTGTGTTGCTCTCCTTTTCAGGGTTATATCCCCCTTGGATCTATCTGTGTTTCCAGTCTTTCCTTTAAGCTACTAGAATAATTTCAGACTAAAGTATAATTATTGTATGTTCATGTTCACATGCAACATATTTGTTTGGTGTTTATTTGAAAATCATATTTAATCCGGTGTTTTTTGAAATTACCTAAGCATATTATAGCCAATGAAGCCAACTTGTATGTGTTTCTTTTCTCAGACACCATGTTATTAAATTTCTGTGTAGGCTGCTTCTTCAACTGTCATGTATTCTTTTCCTGAAATCTTGTACTTTGTAACAAATGTGTTAAAAAAAAAAAAGACTGTTCTGAAAAAGCCACCCATTGAGTAGGAGTGAGAATTCAAATGTTAAGGTCAAGGTGGGATCCCACAGATACTCAGCTCAGTCAGATCTGTGTGACATCACACTTTTTTAAAATATTTTAGGGGAGGAAAGAGGGAGTAGACAGAAGCCAACACTTGCTACTTCTAAGTGCTGAATGAACCTTTGTTTCCTGTCTAAATTCTCTCTTTCTCTCCACCTCTGACCAAGGCAAAGGAGTATTCCCCAGCATATTAAATTAATGTTAATAAAATGTGGTTGATTAATCTATCCCTGGAGGGTAAATCACAGACCGTTTCACCAAGGAAGGGACTCTTTCATAGAGATTTTCTTATTTTTTAGTATGCTTTTTTTCTGGATCACAAGGCAGATATTAACTTCATTCTTTGAAAAAATATTGTGAATATCTTGTATTATTATTGTGATAAAATGTATAACATAAAATTTACCATTTTAACCATTTCTAAGTATATAGTTTAGTAATGTTAGGTATATTCTCATTGTGATGCAGTCAGTCTCCAACGCTTTTACTGTATCCATTAAACAGTGAGTCTTCATTTCCTTCTCCCTAATTCCTGGTAACTTTCTGTTTTTCTATCTTTATTAATTTGACTGCTCTAGATAGCTCATTTAAATGAAATCATACAATATCTGTCTTTTATGACTAAATAACTTCACTTAACAAAATGTCCTAAAGATTCATCCATATTGTAACGTGTGGCAGAATTTCCTTTTCTAAAAGACTGAATAATATTCCACTGCGTACATGGGCCACATTATATTTACCTCTTCACCTGTCAGAGACACTTGGGTTGCTTTCACCTCTTGGCTGTTATGAATAGTGCTGCTATGAACATGGGTGTGCAAATATTTCTTTGGGATTCTGTTTTTAATTCTTTTTAATGTATACTCAGAAGAATTATTAGATCACATAATAATTCTATTTTTAACTTTTGAATAGTCTCAATTACTATACTCCATAGCAGTTTTATCATTTTGCGTTCCCATCAATAGTTCATAAAGGTTCCAGTTTTTTAACAATCTTGTCAACATTTGTTATTTTCTGTGTTTTGTTTTATTTAGGGGGGGCAGCAGTCATCATAGAAGGTGTGAAGTGATACTATAATATGATTTTAATCTGTACTTCCATAATGATTAGCGATGAAAAGCATCTTTCCATAAGTTTCTTGGCTATTTGTATATCTTTGGAAGTTGTCTATTCAAATCCCTTTTAAAATTGTGTTGTTTTTGTTGTAGTGTTGTAGGAGTAGTTTGTATGTATTTGATATTATTCCTTTATCAGATAAATGATTTCCAAATATTTTCTCTCATTCTGAAGGATGCCTTTTTACTTTGATGATTATATCTTTTGATGAACAGAGGTTTGATTTAATACAACTTATCTATTTTTACTTTTGTTGCCCTTGCTTTTGGTGTTTCTTATAATTCTCTTTTATGAACTGGATTTTAGTGCCTCACCTCCAATTCGTTCTAAGCCCTAGTACTCAGAGTGTGACTGTACTTGGAAATAGGATACATTTAAAGAGGTATTTAAAGTTAAATGGAATAGTTGGGGGTGGACTCTAATCCACTATGACTGGTGGTGTCCTTATAGAAAAAGATTAGGACATGGGCACAAAGGAAAGACACAGGGAGAATGTACAAAGAGAAGACTTCCATCTACAAGATAGGGAGGGGGCCTCAGGATAAACCAAACCTGCCAGCACCTTGACTTTGGACTTCAAGACTCTAGAACTGTGACAAAATAAATTCCTGCTGCTTAAGTCACTAGTCTGTGAAATTTTATTGTGGCACACTTAGGAAACTATTATATTACAGAGAGGCACTGTACTAAGTGTTTTATATTCATTATTTCTATTACTTTTTATAATAACTTATGGAATATATACTGTTCTTATCATCCCTATTTGTACAAAATCACTCTACAATCAAGTGTTTGAGTTAGAATCCCACGTCAAATGTGCATCACCCCACAGTTACATATCATAACCATCAATTTATACTACCCTTATCTCCTTTTGTCTGGAGGAAAGAATCTATCTCTTAGTTATTTTTTGATTTGGTGTAGTGTTTGAACAAAATTGAATTTGATGAAAATAACCACTGTTTTGTTTACTTGAATACTGCATTTAAAATTTTAGTATTTAATATATCTTAGAACTAAGTGGAAGAAAAAGATATAAAATGAAATCGCAAACAACACAGTTAATTCTTTATGATAAAACAGTGGGTTATGGCATTGACCAGCTCTTCTATATTTTAGTAATACTCACAAAATTATTAGAATTCTATGTGATGGTACATGGTAGCATGATTGTCCTTGAGCTATTTGGCAAGTTTATTATCTTTTGCTCTACTAGGTTTCTATTTTTTTATATCCACAAAAAAGTAATAACATTTTCTCCTAACTTACTTTAGAGAGGTTTTATGAAAATTCCTGAATAAATTGGGAGTAAGAAAGCAATCAGAAAACAATTTTACTGTAATAGAAGAAACACGTAATGGGGGAAAATAATTCAAATAATATAAAAGCATTTCTATTAGATCGTTAGGTAACTCATTTTAATGTAGCAGATTTGTACAGCATATCTTTAAATGTGTATCTTTTTAAACCATTCTGTCATATTTTTACCCCATTATCATGAATAACAGCAAACATTCATGAAACTTTCAGGCAGTTGCAGAGAGATGTAAATATAGGTGGAAATATTATGTGGAATTTGTTTTTCTGGTAGACTATTCTTCAGAAACTGTCTAAAAATCAGTTTGCAGATGTAGACCTTGTGCTTCAAAAAGAGACTTCATAGAGTTCATGTTTTAAAATTCCTATGTAAATAGAGCAGGTAGATTAGGTCCTCCTTGGCCACAGCACATTTCTTCCTTCAACATCTAACAAATTGTTTCTTTGCCTTCTATAGCTCACTTCATGTTAGAACTTCAAATTAGCAAGAAAAATTTTTGCCTATTACTAAATACAGGTACAATGTTAGCAACAAACAGGACTACAACACTGGGAAAATTTTTAAAAGTATATTTGAATTAAATAACAACCTCTAACATTAGGGAGTGTTGCTTATGCTAATAGTCTTGTAATGTCTCCATCCACTATTTGTTGATTATCTTAATAGATCCTGGGATGTTTTTAAGATCACAGTGACTGTTTTATCATGTGTCAGATGAAAACAGTAAAGTCTAAAACTTGTAGAGTGGCTTTAGGGATTACATGAAATAACTTGTGCAAAGTGCTTGGTCAAAATTTTTTTTCATTCTCAGACTCAAAATTATATTTCTGTTTACTCAGCAATAACTTTCAGAATTCAGAGGACCCTGAAGTGTTGATGATCAGAATAATGACAAATTGCATTATCATGAAAATATTAAAACTGTGGCAATAGTTGCAGATGCCACTAGAGAAACACCGATCCTAGGTAAATGGGAGATCTGGGAGTCTAGCATTTACAGTAAATGCTTTAGCACAGAAATGACACATTGCTTCCACTAAGACTGCATCATTGTTACATGACCTCATCCAATAACAGGGGGCCAGGATGTACAATCCTACTCTCTGCTGCAGAAAGTGAAGGACTGGAAATATTTGGGAGAATAGGTATATCACTAAACTAAAAAGAGACTGAGTATAAACCAAGTTATCAATATATTTATATTATTTAATAAGGGGAAATTCAAGATGGATTCAGTTGGATACTAATATTAAGAAAAAAACTGCCATTTTCTTAGTTTAAAATGGAGGCTATCTATTTGTAGTTTTTGGATTTTGGTTTCAGCCTTGCAGGGGAAACTTTCACTAGTATTAGAACTGAGAAACTACTTAGAAAGTTGCTTGGTGCTGGCTGCAGAATGAGATCACAGGAACCAGATAATTTAGGAGAATGATTCATTTGTGTTTTGGTAAAACCTAATAAACTATTCTTGTCTCTCCACAGAGAACATTTCTCCAGGAGTAGCAATTCTGTAATCATTGTCATTCTTCGGTGGATTATGGTGCATCATAATCAGCCAATTCATTTTTCTCCTTATCTTCTTCAACCTACCTTATTTTTCAAAGACAGGTTTCCTTTAAATTTATTAATTCCTTTGATGTTATTTCTGCCTTTTTGTGTGTGTGATTTTTTCAGCTTATTGTGACTTGATTAGCAAATATGGTTATAATATAAAATTTCAATAAATTGTACACTGATGATACACATTGTGAAAGGATTCTCATCATTAAGTTCGTAATACATCAGTCATCTCATATTTATCTTTTTTTTGTAAGAACACTTACGTTCTACTCTCAGAAATTTCAGTGACATAATACAGTGTTAACCAACTATAGTCACCATTTTATACAGTATATCCTGATTTTATTCCTTTTATAACTGAAAATCTGTACCTTTTACCAACCTCTCCTTATTTTCCCTAACTTCCAGCCCATGGCAACCATCATCTCCTTTTTTTATGAGTTCATTTTCTTTTAATGATTCCATATATAAGTGACACCATGAAGCATATAATGTTTCTTGGTCTGGCTTACTTTACTTAGCTTAATACCCTCTAGGTTCATCAGTGTTGTTGCAAATGAAATTACATCTTTTTGGAGGCTGAATAATATTCGTGTGTGTGTGTGTATGCACACGCGTGCACGCTCTTGCGTGCATGTGCACGTGTGTGTGTATCACATTCTCTTAATCCATTCATATTTTGACAGACATATAGGTTGCTTTCATACCTTGAGTATTGTGCATAATGCTGCAATGAACATGGAATATAGATGTCTCTTTGGTGATGGTTTTATTTTCTTTGAATATATATCCAAAAGTAGGATTGTTAGATCATGTGGTAGTTCTATTTTTAGTTTCGTGGTAAACCTCCATACTCTTTTCTATAAGGAATACACCAGTTTGTATTTCTTTTCTCCACTTCCTTACCAGCATTTGTTATTGCTATATTTCTGATAGACATCCTAGTAGGTGTGAGGTGGTATCTCCTTTTGGTTTTGATTTTCTTTTTCCTGGTGCCAAGGCATGTTGAGTGCCTTTACATGTGCTTGTTGGTCATTTGTATGTCTTCTTTAGAAAAATATATATTCACACATTTTGCCTATTTTTAAGTTGGGTTATCTTCTATTTTTATTTTGCTATTGGATTGTGTGAGCTTTTTGTTTATTTTGGATGATAAGTACTTATCAGATATGTAGTTTGTAAATATTTTCTCCTATTTTGTAGGTCAATTTTTTTATTTTGTTGATGGTTTCCTTTGCTGTGCAGAAGCATTTTAGTTTCATGTAGTACTGCTTATTTTTGCTTTTTGTATTTTTGCTTTTGGTGTCATACCCCCCAAAAAATCATTGCCAAAACCAGTGTTAAGGGATTTACTCCCTCCTGCTTTGTGTTTTTATTTGCTCGTTTATTTGTTTTGTTTAATCAAAGTATATAAGCATATACTGTATATATCTGATCTGATCTCATTTTTCATGTTCTGCTTAACCAACTTTATTTTAGGTTTAGTGGGTCTCTATTTGAGAGAAATGGAAATATTAGATAGACTTAAAAAATCTCGCATACTGGGTGTGTTTACTGGGTCATGAGTACCAAAAGTATTCAGTTGAAGAGAATTCATGGGTCTGATCTGGTTTCAGTGAGGGAATAATAGTGAGATAGGTTACTGATGAGGCCATGAACTGAGGAGGGAATGATGACTCTATAGCCATGTCAGAGCTAAAGCAATAATGGGGACAGATTAACAGTGTCCCACATGACATCTCCAGATAATGATGGTATTATTAGTCGCCATAATCGTCAGTCTAGGGGAAATATATTGTCATTTTAGAGCAGGAAAGGTGTTATTGGCATCATTCAGCATTTGAATATTTTTATGTTCATGACTGTACTCAGTGAAGGTCTAAATATATGTTCATTAAATACATTTTCTTTAGAAAAACAATCTATTTAACCTACCCCTATTTAATCATATAGTCATATGCTTTTTGAAGAAACGAAGAATGTATGTTCCTTCTTTTAGAACTCCAGAGATGAAATCAGAGCCAAAAAGGAACTCAGTACTTTTTAAGGTCAGTACTAGTTGATAGGTTTCCAAAAATGTTCTCAAGACTAGTGTATAAAAAGTTTCAGCATTTCATTGAGCAAATATACAAACTGTTCTCTTGGGACTGACTGTCCTCGATTAGGGATAAAATTCTGGGAGAATGATTTGTACTGAGCTTTCTTGCTAATACAAGGTCTTGAGGTATGGGATATGACCATATATATAAGCCGTAGGAGTGCCTTTCTTGAGATTTACCAGCTGGAGCATATTATATAGGGCAAGCCTCGATCTCTTTTCTGGAAATGTCATAGAGTAGGTGGTCAGGATATTGACTCATTCTCTACTAAAAATGTCATGATAGGGGCTTATAAGAGAAGCTATTGTGTGGTGTGAATTAAAATAGTGTCAATTCTAGTTCATATGTTTCTAAAAAGTTCTCAGTATCAGTGTACAAGAAGCATCAGCATTTCATTGAGCAAGTGTGCACATATACGTACAGTTACTTCAGGGATTTGACTCTCGTTCACTAAGGGAAAAATTCTGGGGAAAATTATTTATTCAGGAGACTCTTGTTTACACTATTCTAGAGACAACGTAATGTGAGACTGAGCAAATACAGGATCAGTTAGTCATTGGCCACAGTTCCCACCTGCAGGCATTTCAGGTTCAGTACCTCCCCACATTCCATGAGGTAGTTAACACTACCTCTTAGATTTCCCTGTGATTACTGTCTCATGGGTTTATAGCAAATCACATTCTTAGTATTTGTGAACTGGCCTTCTGATGAGAAGCCTGAAAAGAAGAAGCCTAAAGTTTCAACCCAAGTGACAAAAAGTCTTAAGGTAAGCTAGTTTTCCAGCTTTTTTCCATAACCCTCAATCTAGTGTAGTGTTGGATCTGCAAGTATCTTGGGATGTAGTGAACTTCACTGAGTCATTACTCTTACTTTAAAGTTGATATCTCCCAAATCTGTCTTTTTGAATATTTATTTAACCGACATTTAATTAACACCTACCTTGTGCCAAGCACTGTCTGGATTGTAGTGTAGAAATTTTAAAAAGGAAAATAAAAAGCTACACCTGAAAGGAGAACGCATACAAGCATACATTGTACAAAATGAACAATGATGTTACATACACACACACACACACACACACACACACACGCACACACACAGAGGAAAATGACGGTTTTTTGAAAGGAGTGGACAGACATATAAGAAAACAATAAAAATATTTAACTAGCTTCAGAATGCTGAGGAAATAGTAAATTGGATGTCAGGTATCACTGAAGACAGGTGATGAAATTCCTGGATCTTGAAGATGAGCAGGGGTTGGTCAACTGGAAAAGGCAAGGTGCATATCAGATCAAAGAGCTTGGACCATTCAGTAAAGAGAAAGTAGGATGGAAGTCAGTATTCACTTGGCATGAGATCTGTGGTTTAGGAATAAGGGTAGTTGATGAGGAATGGGAACAAAAAGGGTCATTCACATCATTCATGAAGGTTCTAAATTCCATTGAAGGTTTGGAACTTTATTTTATTGGCAGCAATGTAGCTACTGAAATTCTGAAGTAAAAAGTACTGTAATCAGACATTATTTCTGAAAACAACTCTCTGATTGGAGAGTCGATTGAACACGGAAGGGAATCTGAGCAAAGAAAATGGGTTAGGAGGCCATTATAGTATCCCTATGAGAGCTGATGGAAATCTGGAGATTGACTGTTAAGAACATTGAATTGGTAGGACCTGGCCACTAAGGACAAGAAGAGCTTTTCTTAAGTTCACTCAATAATTATTTGTAAATTTTCTATACTGTGCCAGACATTGTTTAGATGCTGGGGAAGCTGACGTAAAAAATCACAAAATAGTATTCTGGTGAGAGACAGAAATAAGTCCAGTAAAACAGGAGAATATAATACTCATCAACACATACTTCCAAAAGAGGAGCACCAAAATGTATCAGACAATTATTATCATCCCTGAAAACAGACATCAAAGAAAATACATACATGGTAGGAGACTTCAACACCCCACTTTCTCTATTGGACAGATCAAGAAGACAAAAAGTAACCAAGGACATTAAAGCTCTAAATAAGGACCTAGACCACATGGGATTAACAGATATCTATCGATCACTTCACCTCCAAAATATTGAATGCACATTTTTCTCAAGTGCACACGGAACATACTCCAGGATCGATCACAAAAAAACCCAAAAGCCAGCTTAAGAAAGGAAATAATAAAAAAGCAAAAATAAATGAAATGGAAATAAAAAAAAAACAATCCAGAAGATCAATGAAACCAAAAGCTGGTTCTTTGAAAAAATAAACAAAATAGACAAACCGCTAGCCAGGCTTACAAAGAAAAAACGGGAGAAAACAAAATAAATAGGATCATAAATGAAAGAGGAGAAATCACAAAGGACACAGCAAAAATCAAAAGAATAATCAGAGATTATAGTATGAACAGCTCTACGGAAACAAGTTCAACAACCTAGAGGAAATGGACAAATTCCTAGAACTATACAATCATCCAAAACTAGATAAAGAAGATATAGAACACCTAAACAGACCAATCACAAACAGTGAAATGAAAACGGTAATCAAAAACCTCTCCAAATACAAAAGCCCAGGCTCAGATGGTTTCACAAACATATACTACCAAACATTCAAAAACGAAATAGACCCTGTATTACACAAACTCTTTCAAAAAATTGAGTAGGAAGGAGTACTACCGAACACATTCCATGAAGCAAACATCAATACCAAAACCAGACAAAGATAACACAAAAAAAGAAAACTACAGACCAATCTTTCTAATGAAAACTGATGCAAAAATATTTAACAAACTCTTAGCCAACAGGATCCAACAAGGCATCCAAAAGATAATGCACCACTGCCAAGTGGGATTTATCCCAGGGACACAAGGATGGTTCAACATCTGAAAATCAATCAATGTAATCCAACACATCAACAAAAAGAAAAACAAAGACCATATAATCATATCAGTAGATGCTGAGAAAACATTTGACAAAGTGCAACATCCATTTATGATAAAAGCCCTTGAAATCGTTGGGATAGAAAGAACATACCTCAACATAATAAAAGCCTTATAAGACAAACCCACAGCCAACATTATCCTCAATGGTGAGAAGCTGAAGGCCTTTCCACTAAGATCAGGAACAAGGCAAGGATGTCCACTTTCACCATTGCTTTTCAATATAATACTGGAAGTCCTCGCCAGAGCAATAAGACAAGAGAAAGACATTCAAAGAATCCAAATAGGAAAAGAAGAAATTAAACTGTCTCTGTTTGCAGACGATATGATAATATATATATATACACAAAACCCTAAAAACTCCATAGAAAAGCTACTCAAAATAATAGACCAGTTCAGTAAAGTAGCAGGATACAAAATCAATGCACAAAAATCAGTAGCCTTCCTATATGCAAACACCCAATCTGAAGAAGAAATTAAGAAATCCATCCCCTTCAAAATCGAAACCAAAAAAATCAAATATCTGGGAATAAATCTAACAAAAGACGTAAAAGACTTATACAAAGAAAACTACAAAACACTGTTGAAAGAAATGCAAGAAGACACAAGAAAATGAAAAGACATCCTCTGCTCATGGATTGGAAGGATTAACATTATCAAAATGGCAATCCTACCAAAAGCAATTTACAGATTCAACGCTATTCCAATAAAAATCTCAATGACATTCTTCAAAGAAATAGATCAAATATTGATGAAGGTCATATGGAACCACAAAAAACCATGCAGAACTAAAGCCCTCCTGACTAAAAAGAAAGAAAACGGAGGAATTTCACTCCCTGATTTCAAACTATACTACAAAGCCATAATAACTAAAACAGCATTGTACTGGAACAAAAACAGACACAAAGACCAATGGAATCGAATAGAATGTCCAGAATTAAAGCCGCATATCTATGAACAACTAATCTTTGACAAAGGAGCGAACAAAATATAATGGAGCAAGGACATTCTATTCAATAAATGGTGCTGGGAAAACTGGACAGCCACATGCAGAAAAATGAAGCTAGACTACTACCTCACACCCTGCACAGAAGTCAACTCAAAATGGATGTAAGACCTGAAACCATGAAATTTATAGAAGAAAATATAGGCAAAACTCTATGTGACATACATCTCAGCAAAATCTTGAAAGACACATCCCCCAAAGCAAAGGAAGTGAAGGACAAGATAAAAGATGGGATTACATCAAAATAAAAAGCTTCTGTACAGTGAAAGAGACATTAACCAAAACTAACAGACACCCTACCACTGGGAAAAGATCTTTGCACACAATACATCTGATAAAGGACTGATAACAAAAATTTACAAGGAACTCAACAACTCAACAAAAACAAAGCCAATAACCCAATCAAAGAATGGGCAGAAGAGCTCAAAAGGCACTTCTCCAAAGAAGAAAAGCAAATGGCCAACAGATACATGAAAAAATGCTCAACATCACTTATAATCAAGGAAATGCAAATCAAAACCACTATGAGATACCACCTCACACCTGTGAGGATGGCACGCATTGAAAATATAGGCAACAACAAATGCTGTAAAGGATGTGGAGAAAAAGGAACTCTTCTACACTGCTGGTGGGAATGTGAACTGGTCCAACCACTATGGAAAGCTATATGGCAATCCCTCAAACTGCTAAACATGGAGCTTCCATGCGACCCAGCAATACCACTTTTGGGAATCTACCCAAAGAACACAAAAACACTAATCCGAAAGGATACATGCACCCGTATATTCATTGTGGCACTGTTTACAATAAGAAAGGTATGGAAGCAACCCAGATATTCAAAAACAGATGATTGGATCAAGAAGATGTGGTACATATACAGAATGGAATACTATTCAGCTTTCAAGGAAGATAAACACATGCGATTTGTAGCGACATGGATGAAATTAGAGGGGATCATACTCAGCAAAACAAGCCAGAAAGAAAGAGAAAAATATCGAATGGTTTCACTTATAACAGGACTATAGGGAAACCAAATAGGAGAGAGACACTTGGGGGTTGTGGGGGAGGGGGAGGATAAGGGCACAAAATGGAGTAGAAAAGGACACCAGGCACCACAAAGGTGGATCACGGGTGAATTGGTGGTGGGTTACCCAAGAGGAATACAAAATGTAAAAGATATAAATAACAATAAAAATATATATTTATACAAAAAAACCCCAAAGAAATAGGTCCAATAATGAAGTTTGTCACATCACATCATTTGATGTTAATTAATATGAACAAAAAGAAAACACATGGCAGAAATGGTGTGAAGTGATAATTTGAAGCTTCTGCTTTAGGCCTGAGGGTAATGTCTGAGATGTCATACAAGGAAGTCAGTCCAGCAAATGGGAGAATCAGAGGAGGAGATTCTGGACATCTCAGCCAGTAGTTAGCATTGTGTCCAGAACATGGGACAATCTGGTTGAACTTTGTACTGAAAGCGGCCTTGTGGTGAAATCAGCAGAGGAATTGCCCCACACCCCACAGTCATGAAAAATCATAGATTTTTAAATTTTGTTTCCAGTCACTGAGTTTTGGGAAGTTTTATTACTCAGGAATAAGAGAAGTGGTGAATAATAATAGAGTTACCATTCAGGAATGATTTCTGGATTGCTGACAGAAGTGAGTGATTGGCCAAGGGGCACAGGAGGGGGTGAGGGTGGTGCTTTGCTAAGAGAAGTAGAGAAATGGAAGAAAAGGAAATTTAGAATTGCCCCAGACTGAAAAGTCTTTAACCATTCCAGATGGAGGCAAAGTTTAATTAGCATTCTTTGGTATTATCTTTGAAAGGCCAGGTTTAAGAAAAACATTTTATTCTTTAAAAATTTGAAAAAGTAAAGACCTCACTGAGGTAACTCATTAGTTTAAATATATTTCAAAGAGATACCACTATTCAATATGTCACTATAATTGTTCACATTGGATCTTTTCATGTTTTGTTTTGATTGTTATTTAGGTAGAAGTGGAACAGAGAAAATGAGAACAAGAGGGACTGAGAAATTAAGGGAATCGAGTAGGGAGACATACAGCAAGCGGGGAGGGGTTAGAAACAGAGGAGCTTGGAGAAGGGACAATTTGCCTTTGTTAATTTTATGTACTTGTATAAAAGGCAATTGAAAGTTTTAACAGCGTTTTGTTATCCAGCCTGCATTGCATGATTGATAAAGAATTTCTTTTAAAAGACTTTTTTTTTTAATTAAGTAGTCATTTTTCTTGGAAGCTATATAATACTGGAGTTACTTTCATGTATTTCGTAAAGTGAAAAAATGAGGTTTTCTAGGTTACAACTTAACAAATGTTAATGTTAACTTTAGGTCATAAATTAATGGAGAAGAAGTGATAAGCATGTTTTTAATTTTTTGTTTTCTTTTAGAGATTCAATCTAATATAGTAATATTACTTATAGCATATTTGTAGTCTTCTTTTTAGATACTAATGAAGGAATTTCATCCTTTCATTGGCAAGAAAAGTTCAGAAATGGCTTATGAGGGATTACTAGATCATCCTTGGCAGGTTCCATTAGTCTAGAAATTGCTGTCCCTTCTCTTGTTTACGTGTATCAATTTCTATGAGGTTCTGTGCAAAAAGAGAAGATAATTTTATGTTGATACACTTCTATAATGAATAGAACATTTGAGCTTCAAGAAGAGAGTAAAGTATTTCTGGTTTATCCAACTCTGCAAAATATACCTAATTTGGCCTAGATGTTGACTTTAATATTCAAGACATGAGCTTTATACTTTAATTTGACCAAATAACTTAGGAAATAAAATTCAGGATAAATTGACTGCATTAAGGCAGTGCTATTACCCTAAGCTAAATTTACATGAGAGGGCAGTGATTAAGAATAGAGTAAAAATAATGAAATGATTAAATCTATTGATTATCACTATGGACTAAATGTTTGTGTCTGCCACAATTCATATGCTGAAATCCTAACTTCCCAGTATAATGGTACTAGGGCTTTGCTCTCTGAGAGGTAATCAGGTCATGAGGTTGGAGTTCTCACGAATGGGAATAATGCCCTTATTTTTTGGTGTGTATTGTTTTATTCATTTGAAAGTAAGCATTCAGTGTTGAATACTACATCCTCTCATGCATGTAGATGTAATCTGTGTCTAAGGCTCCAGAATCTGTGGGAGTGTTAGGGAAAAAGAATTACTCTGAATTATTTGAGGCTCTTTATTCCATGACTGGGGAGGAAAAAAGAGTACACTGTTCAACTTAAAAATAAATATATTTATAGTGTTTCTTCCTTTTGTTAGAGTTCCTTTTTGCTAAGTGTTCTCATGTGTCATTGTTGAAAAAAATTCTGTGAGGTGGACCACATTTTAGATGAAGCAATTGAAGTTCAGAGAGGTTAAATGGCTTGTCCCAAGCCGGAAAGATTGTAAATGGCAGGGCTGTGATTCAAACCCAGGGTTTTTTTTTTTGTTTTGTTTTCTGCTTTGAGGCCAGTGATCTTTCTGTCACACCATGGTGACAATCTGCCCCCACAACCCCCTGTTGGGAAACCCCAGAATCCCCTTGAAGTCACTCAGAATGTGGGCTTAAGATGTGGTTGTTGGGTAGTAAATGCTTCGTGGTTAAATGACTTGTGATTGCAAAGTTTTAAGAAAAAGCAATAATGCCAGATTTACCTCAGTGTCAGAGATCGGAAAGGAAAATGATTCAGAGTCATATGCTGCTGGACAACCGAATTTGGTTGTAAGTTTTTCTTTTCAAGTTGCAGGATTGCTCTTTATCCCCTAGTAAAGCCATGATAAGAGAGTAAATGGATCATGACACCACCATTTGAGATGCATTTCCAAGGATATCAGACAGTTAAAGGGGAAGTGAAGCAAAATTGTGATGTAAGGAAACTTCGTCTTTGATGCCCTGTTACTGACCCTTTAAAGCAGCTTTTTTCTTCTTCCTCTTCTTAGCTCTCAGTGCCTGGCTAACACTTTACAAAAAACCTGAAAGATTGCTGTATTTTTCTATTAGCTTATGACTGCTTAAAATGGAACTTCTGCCTAGAATAATAATAGAGGAAAGGAATAGTATAATTTCTAAATGGTAGCATGCTAGTAGCTCAGTGAGGGTCCCCTTTTGGGAAACTACTGGTACTTTGCTTCCCAGGCAGTGCCAGAGAATGACTGTGAATTAGATACTTTACATTAAGTGTTCCATAGTATTATTCAGTTAGCAAGTAGAAGACAGGACCTTATGTCTTAAAGGTTGTAGGACTACGGTAAAAGTGAACAGCAAATCTTAAAACATGGACGTAAATGCTACAAAACGTTGCTAAATACTGGGTCTGTTGGAAAGAAAAGCGAGACATAATTTTCTACATATAAAGTAGAGATTCAGGGGTTATGCTTTGTTATCCTTCATCTTTATAAAATAAACATCTAAGAAAAGGCAAAAGTGTTTAGACTTTGGTACAGAAAGAGTTAATGAGGCATTTCAGTGCTGGATTTCTGGATGGAAAATTGGAGATGCTGCATTTGCTGCTATGATCACATCTGCCAGGAGGTGGTGTGAACTACTATATCTATTTAAAATATGTTACATGTTACATAATATGCTGCTATGTATATACTAATATAAATACATTTCTAATTCTGTGTTATCCTATTATGAATAAAAACATAATAGGAATTGAAAACTTGATCATGTAGCAATTTTAGCTATTTGGGGAATTTGTTTCTGATTAGAGTGAGATGGCATCATTAAGGGGTTTTGAGCAGGGTGACGTGATCTGATATGTTTTAACAGCATAATTTTGGGCACTGATTTGAGAATATGCTATAGAAAACAAGGAATGAAACAGGAAATATGGCTAGGAGATTTTATGATAATCAGATAATCAGGTTCTTATGATAATCTTATAATACCATATTCTTATAATAATCAGGGTCTCTAGACCACGGGCTTAGTAGTTGAGATCATAAAAGATCCTGAACTTTCTTTGAAAATTAAATCAGTAGGATTTCTTGATGGATTGAATGGGAGAGAGCAAAAGAATTAAGGGTAACTACAGATTTCTGCCTTGAGTAATTTGACAGGATATTGCCACTGATTGAGATGGAGATGTCTGTGAAAGGAAGGGAGAAAGAGTTTGAGAAAAAGGAGTTTGGCTTTAGTTATATAAGCTTAAGATGTTTATTAAATTATCAGCTGAGAATTCAAGAGGCAAAGTAGATAAATAAATCTGGGATTCAAGAACTGGATATAGAAATTTAGCAAGTCTTGGAACTAAATGAAGTCACCCAAGAAATGAGTAAAGGTCTAGAACTGGACCTTTGGCCCTTCCAGCATTTAGAAACTGGGATGATTAGGAAGTCCCCCCAAAAGAGATTGGAAAGATATGGCCATTGGGGAAGGTGAAAAAAGGAACCAAAGAAAAGTTTTATCCTAAAAACTAGGTGGAAAAGTATTTGAAAATATAGAGTTGTCACCTGTGTCATGTGTTGTCGGTCAGAGGAAATAACACTGCAAGTTATTTGATTAAACGCTGTGGAAACCATTGATGGCCTTGAAGAGTTAGTTCAATGGAGAGAGCAAATCAAACAGATTTGCTCTTAACCTTTGTAAGGTGCACAACAAGACTACAACTTGCATTCCTTGTGCTGAATATTTTCATATTTAAACTAATAACTCTAGATGCAAATGACAGATGTCTTGTGGCCATGAAGTAATATACATGAGAAAAAGGTTAAGAAAATAGCAAAAATATTGACCCTGATGTAATCTAGTTACTGGGTCAATGCTAGCTCCAATTCCAGTTTGGAGAAAAGGAGGATCAGATCTCATGTTCTCATCATTATACTGGGAAAAGAAATGCTAGGGCCTGGAAATCTCAACATGCACTGTGGGTCCACACTCTCTCTTTAGCGTGCCAGTGTTGAGGGCAGTCTAAATGGAATGACACACAGATTGCTCAACTTTGGAGGTGCCTGTCATCTGGAAACAGACCTGCCTTGAGGTTGATGGGGTAGAGTCATGAGTGCTAAGGGGGACTTAGGTCAAAGTCCTAAGTCTAAGTGCTAAGGGGGAAGGTCAAAGTGCTGAGAGAAAAAAAAAAGTTGCTGAGAGAAAAGGGAGCCTATTTTCAGATACTTGTTGTCTAGAGTGAACTTCCTGTCATGTTTTTGGGCAAGCATGATCCTTTTCTGATTGATTTATAGGCATTCATAAATATTCTTGGTTGAATGAATAAGACAATATTACTATAACATAATATCAGCCATTAATAATGGTGAAGCAGAGCTATAATAATGATTTGTTTATTATGGCTTCATTTAAGTTTGTGTTTATATGTGTGTATATGTATGTATGTATATGTATTTAGTATATTTCTAGAATATGTACATATGTACACAGAGAAATGTTTTTATCCTTTTTCACCCAATACAGTACCTTGACTGTTTATTGAATGGTTGAACACTAAAATACTAGTTCAGAGTCTTGATTTAAGAAACAGAATAAGTTCAGGTCCTCATATCACCTCAGGCAGGGCTCACTCCAAATTTCAGTGTATCCAGTCTGCTGAAGACCCTTTTCCAGTTAAGTCCCCAAATATTTATTCCAAGACCTCTTTCCAAATTCCTGCTCAAATCTCTCTTCCTATTTTACATTCTCGCTACTAATGGCATTATGTGCTTCAGGAATTACTTACTTATTTCCCAAATCCATTGAGGTTTGTGTTTTGCCAGGGCCATTTTCGATGATGGTTCTGGACTTCTTTGCCCTCTGCATCCTGCTGCTTTCTAATAACTTCTCCATGCTGTTGCCCCTCCCCATTCGCAGACTAATTCTCAATGCCCACAGACACTGGGTGGTAGTTTTAGCATAGCTTTCATTAAGACTTAAGGACACACAAAGGATTATAACACAGAGAACAAGGTAACACTGCCTGAGTAGTCACTACTCTAGGTCAGGCTTCTTCAGAGTGTGCCCCCAACTGGCACTCTCCTGAGGCCTCATTCCCTTGTCTTTCCTGAGGCCCTGCAGGTTGCCAGGTGACAACTTCTCTTCCGCACACCCAAAGAGCCCCCTTCAAATTTGCTCTTCTATTCCTTTCTCTCTAGCTCACATCTGAGCTCCAGAGTTGTCTACCAAAGAATGGAAAACATTAAGGCAAACAGTCAAACACACTAGGACTAACACACCATTATTGTGCCATTGGGCCTCAAATGAAGACTGACTTTTATATCACGACACAGATGGAGTAAAGGTTTATTCTGAACCATCTGCATTTAGAGGCTTTATTGCTGCTGGACTTTCCTAAGAACAAAGTTTACCTCTGAATTCCTTTTCCTTTGTTTAGTGAACATGTGCTTATTGAGTGTGTACTATATGCCAGCCATCCTACCAAGTAGTTGTATAGATTGATTGATAACAGATACATTGTTTTTAGAATTAAAAGGCTAGACAAATTCCTTCTAGACAAATTAGAAAGTTGGTCCCAAGTATCAAGTCCATTTTCTACTCTTAAGAAGAAACTAATTACATCTTAATAGTAATCTTCAAGTTCTCCTGCTTATATTCAGAAGTGATCTCTAGCAATAGAAAATGGTGCCTTGCCACATTAGTAATGAATGGTCGTGGGGTAAATGTCTAAATTATGAATTGTGACAATAGTAATAATAGTAAGTAATTTAGAGTAGATGATGTCTTTTTCCCATCTAAGAGGCAAGGAACTTGCAAGAATAGAATGTGTCAGTACTACTTGGGGGCTTACACACACACACACACACACACACACACACACACACACACACACACACACACTGCTGAAGTTTCAAAAAGAAGATATTGGAGACATAGGGTGGGAGAGGCATGGAATCTGTTAGATTATAAAAGTGATCGAAAATTGTAGTCATCTGCCAGATTTAGAGACATATCGAATAGAAAGATCAGTTAATTGGGAATCTGGAAAACTTGGTTATAGTGATGGTGAGCATGTGCTCTGTGGTATTCTGCAAGCATAGAGAGCCAGTGTCCCCTTGCAGTCCCATCTTTACATATTTGTACTGTTGTCCCCCTCCTGGTCCATGATTGAGATACAGTCACCATTGCTCTTCCAAGTACAGAATCTTGCTTGTCCTCTCCAGATCATTTGCACATGGACCATAGTGGAGATAAGTGTCCTTTTAGTGAAGGCACTGGGAAATCTAACATAATGCAGTATAGGAATTCCAGAAGTTGTGATTTTATTTCAGTTGCATATTCCTACATGTGCTAGGCTGTAAATTCTTTCAGAATGCTATCCCCAATAGATGTTTCTTCCCCATCTTTCAGAGAGGCTGGCCATGGGACAAAAATTTCCCACCCCATAATACATTCTCTTTTTCAAACAAATTCTAGGACCTGGAGATTTGTCTGGATTCTAACTAGCCTCTCTTCTGCCCAGGCTTTAGTCCTCTTCTGTCTCCAACAAAAGCCTAAATGTAAGCACACATTGCCAAAACTAAGGTCTTTTTTTTTTTTGCTCCTGAGACACCATATTAAGAAAGTACAGTCTTGTTGTGTACATGTCTTAGATTGAATTTTTGGCTTAAATATAACCCTGGCATGACTGGGTTGTGGAACATCTGATTCCTTTCTGAGCCTGGCTTGTTTCAGGAATCACCTCATTAGCTGTGCATGGCTCTATCTTAGTCCTCCTGATGATGACACACGCTGCATTTAAGTTCCTTTTAATTTTCTAATTAAAATGTTTTAATTACAAAATATTTAAGCAAACAGAACATAATATAACAGATGGTTGTTTTTCTATCACCCAGATCTAACAATTATTGTAGTGTCACTGTTTTTTAATGAAAAAGTTGCAATATGGCTAAAGAAATCTCCATTCGCAACCCTTTCTACTTCCTCAGTCCCAGCAATAGCCACTATTCCAAACATGTGGTGAATACAGTTTATTACATGTATTGTATACTCATAAGTAATATCTGAATTAGTTTTATTCTTAAAATTTGCATAAACAGTACCAAAGTTAAATTTATTTTCGCAAAGTTAAATTTGATATTCATGAATTATGACTTACGTATTTTTAAAAATTATGTATATTGAAGTAACATTGATTTATTACAATGCTGTATATGTTTTAAGAGTATAGGTGTACACTAAAAAAGTCTTTCTTATACCATACCCACCATCCAAGTAATAATCTACCACAGTCCACTGGGCCCCTAACCACTTTGCTTCCATACTCCTACCCACTCCTTCTGGTAGCCTCAGGTCTGTAGTCAGATTTCAAGGATTTGTTTTGATTGGTTTTGTGTGTTCTTTGTTTTGTTCTTATATTACACATATGAGTGTTTTTAGATATTTGTGTTTTTCCTTTGACTTATTAGTATAGTCATATTAAAAAATCTCTTCTTAAAAGGATGTAGAGAAAGGTCTTGATATTTTCATCATATAGAAAGCTGTATATATCCAGTTAACTGTGATCAGACTGTATTATGCCCATTTAAAAAAAATAAATGAAATAATATATATTATCAGACTTCTGTATTTAAAAACAATTGAATGTGAGGGGGAAGATATCTGTCTTCAAAGAGAAGTAAAGAAAGGAAGTGTACTTTTCCTTGCTATCAAAGGGCTGATGATTTGGTTAAGACATGATGACAGCTACAAACAGTTGGGAAAGTGCTTCATCAGAAAGTGCCTCACAAATTAGCAAATATGGATTCGAGTTTGGGAAATCCAAAGCCCATCATCATCATGTGGCTTAGAGTTGCATCATGATCATATTAAGTTGCAAAACATGAAAGCAGAATAAATTAGCACATAAGCTCTTCATTTTGGCACTGGGAAAATTTTATTACTTTCAGATGTATGAGCATTTTTTTGGTGACATAAAATGTAGATAAAATATTTCTGTAATAACTTAGAAATCTTTGTATGAGGTGTAAGAAAGATATGTCCATGGTTTGAATTCATTCTGGCTTCTCTTTTTCTGATTTCAGCCTGTGTATATTTCTTGAAAGAAGATTAGGTATATAAAAAATCACGAAGATGAAAAAAGTTGCTTACAATTCTTTCATCCTGAAATAACCACTGTTATGCTTTTTAAAAACTGATATACTATGAACATCATTTCTATGAATAATTATTTCAAAACCTTATTTTCTTTAATAGTTTTAAAATTATAAAATATGTGATCAAGCACTCACACATAAAAAGTCTGTTCTTGACTACCACTACCCATGCAAATTTAAATCTGCTGTTTCAAACAACATTTCACATGTATATCAGATATTTTCTATGTAAACGTTTTACAAACAATGATTTTCCAGTTATTCTTTTCTGCTTTTTCATTTGTTCACTGAATTATGATAGAGTGTTATATTGATAGCCCCCAATGAACCATGCCATTAGAAATTCATATCCTGTTTTCTCCTTTCTCACACTGTATGGGCTTGGACATAGGCTTTGCTTTGACCAGTAGGACATTAGCAAGTTTGTTGCACACAGAGCTGATAAGTTCAGCACATTGGGGCTGATCCTTTTGGAATCCCGCTGCTGTGCTGTAAGGAAGGTGGTTGAGACTTCTGGATGAAAAGAAGCTTCATGGAAGTGAACTAAGTGTTTCAAAGTGACACCCAATACTGCTTGACAGATGTTTGTCTTCTTGGATGTTCCAGCCTCAGTTCATCTGTCAGCTGAATGCAGCACTATGAGTGGCTCCAGCCAATACCACAAAGGGCAGAATTCTCCCAGTCAATATACAATATCTTAGAAAAAAATATTTGAATGGTTTATTACGCAGCAATCAATAACTGAAACAATAATGTATTGGTAATTTTCATCTACCTCATTGTTAAATTTCTACTTAGTGTACAGTTATTTTGTCTACCTGATTAATATTTTGCTTTTTTGAACTAGTGGGGTTGCAGTGAACATCATATTTAACACCAAGGCAAGAATCTTTTTTTTCCCCTCAATTTTAATGATTTGACAGTCATTTGCATAACTTTAAAATTGGGGAATACAGTTTCACACCTCCCTATGTGCAATGCTTTGCTCACCCTCCACCAAAGCTCCAGTGCCAATATCCTTCCCTCCCCTCTCCCTTGTTCTCTTCCCTCTGGTGGCCAGTACATTTTTCATAGGAACTCTAAGAATTATTTTTGTTAACTCAAAATTGATAAAAGACTTGGATGTGAGACCTGAAACCTTAAAATATATAGAAGAAAGCAAAGACAAATACTTCATAACATAAACTTCAGTGATATCTTTGCAGATTCATCTCCAGCAGCAAGGGAAACAAGAGTATATAAACAATTGGGACTAGATCAAACTAAAAGGCTTTTGCACAGTGAAAGAAACCATAGCTAAAATGAAGAGTCAACTTATCGAATGGGAGAAAACATTTGCACATCACACATCTGACAAAGGCCTCATAGCCAAGATCACAAAGAACTCAAAAAGAATAACCCAATAAAAAACTGGGCAGAGGGTTAATTAGACACTTCTCCAAAGAAGATGTACAGATGGCCAACAGGCACGTGAAAAACTGTTCATCATCACTTATGAGGGAAATGCAAATCAAAACCACAATGAGTACTATCTCACAACTGTGCTAATGGCCCATGTCAAAAAGGCCAGAATCGACAAGTGCTGGCAAGGATGTGGAGTACAAAGAATCCCCTTACACTGTTGGTAGTAATGTAGACTAGTCTAGCCTCTATGGAAAGCAGTATGGAGGTTTCTCAAAAGATTAAAAATAGATCTTCCATTAAACCCAGCAATTCTATGTATCTACCCAAGGAATGCCTACGGGGAATATACAGTAATGTAAAAGACACAAATAAAAATAACAATTAAAAAAAAAAGGGGGCCTCCCCGGTGGCGCAGCGGTTGAGCGCTGCACTGTGGAGCTGTCGGCAGCGGTGACACGAGTTCGACGCCGGGCTGGGGAGAATCCCACATGGTGCGGCAGACCTCTCCTGCCTCACCCGCTGCTCCCCTCAGCAGTGTACTTCTGATCTGCCTGTTCTGCTCCCCACTCTGTCTCTGGTGAACCCTCTCGCCGCCCCACGCCTCTGGCCTGTACCCCAGCTTGTATGTATAAATAAAATAAAATCTTAAAAAAAAATAAAAAAAAAGGAATGCAAAAACACTAATCCAAATGGAAACCTGTGCTCCTATGTTTATTGCAGCACACTTTATAATAGCCAAACCATTAAACAACTCAAGTGTCCAAAAATTAGATCAATAGATCAAGAATGTGTATTTACTGCTTTTGGTATTTGTAAATGTCAGTTAATTGCATCTGATCCATTGTCTTATTTAAGGTCATTATTCCTTTGTTTACTTTCTATATGGATTTATGTGATTTATCCATTGATAAAAGCAGTGTGTTGAGATCCTCTACTATTATTGTTGTTAAGGTGTTGTTACAGGTTTGTTAATAGTTCATATGATTGGGGGTACCCATCTTGGGAGCATAAACATTGATGACAATTACGTCTTCTTGATGAATTAGTCCCTTAATAATTTTTCCCTTTTTTATCTGATAAGCTAGACTTTTAGTCAGAAAAGTCAATCTGATATGAGGATAGTAGTTGCTCTTTTTTTCTCTGTTAGTGATTTAAAATTTCTTGCACCAGACTTTCACTGTAAGGTTGTGTTTGTCTTTAAATCAGATGTAAGTTTCTTGTGTGCACAATATAGATGGGTCATCCTTTTTAATCCAGTCTACCATTCTTGATCTTTTAGTTGGTGAGTTCAGGCCATTCAGTGATTGGTATTGATACATGAGACTTTATTACTGCTATTCTTTCTTTGTTTTTTCATTTATTTTATCTTTATGTTGTTTCTTTTTCAAAGTGTTTCTATCTGCCTTTTCATTTGGATGGCTTTCTCTGGTAGTTCTCTCACTTTCATTTCTTCTTCTTTCATTTCTTCTGTTCTAGGTTTTGGTTTGTAGTTACCATGAGGGTTGTATCAAATTTTCTTTATAGTTCTTTTTGTGCTGTTAGCAACTCAGTGGCATTTGACCATGCAGATCCTCTTCTTTTTTTCCTCCCCTTAAGTTGTTATCTTGTATTATTCTTATTTATACTTCTGGTCCTGTGTTACTACTGTTTATTACCATGCTCAAGGTTTTGTGTTATTTATTTATGTATTTGTTTGTTTGTTCTTTCCATGTTAAAGAACTCCTTTCAACATTTCTTGTAGGGTAGTCCTGGTGGTGGTTTACTCCACTAGCTTTGGTTTGGGGGAAGCTTTCATGTCAATCACATTTGAATGCTCTTGACTTTCAGAATTATAAAAAAAAAAAATGTCATTCCAATCTCATCTGGCCTTGAGAATCTCTGCTAAGAGATCTGATGAAAGTCAGACTAAGATGCCTTTATGTGTCACTTTATTTTCCCCCCTAACTGTAACTTTATTTTTGTTTATCTTCTTTGTTTTAATTGGCTGCAAGTGAGGATGGGAGGGAAAGCTGGAGTCCAAAGAATTTGGCTCATTTTTAGTGTGGCGGGAGGGCTATTTCAGTTGGAGAATTTTACACTTGTCATTGGTCTCCCAAAAAAGTACTGTTCACTGCTTCATGGAGCCCAGATTCTAGGTGTATCCACTCCTCTTTGCAGTGCACATCAGGTCTTTCTCGCCAAACTCCTGGGAGTGGGCAGTGGGAGTTCGCCACCTGTGCACGTGCAGCCAGTTGCCCAGCACCCATGTGCGTGTCGGCTTGTGCTCCCTTCTCATTGAAAAGATGCTCCACGTTCAGCGTCTTACTGTACTGCCTGTGCGTGGTCCCTGTACATGTGACTGACTGGAATAGTTGCTGCCCTGGCTGTAACTTACTCTTTCCCTGTTTTGCCCCTTTTGCAGACCACCAGCCTCAAAGCAAAATATACTTGCGTGAATCCCTTCATTGGTGATAAACTGATGAAATTTTCTGTCAACAAAATTTAGTTTTTCCTAGTTGTACTTAGGGAAGAGTTTTATCAAAACCTCCCTCTTCTGCCATGTTGTGAATCCCAATTATTTTCATATACTAATTTCATGTATACTTCTGCTTAGGTCCTTTAAGTAAATTTCTAGATTATCTCTGAATCAAAGACTGGCCAGTGTTTTTACTTAAATTTAGTTATTTTCTTACATTGTTTTAATTTTTGGGTAGTATTTGATTTCTCCCCTTAGGTATAGCCCCTGTAGTTCCCCCAACATGATAGCACCTGAGATCCATCACCTTAGTCCCTTGTGCTCTTCCCTCACCTGTTTTGGCCCCCTTTCTCTCCTCTGCCCTGCTCAGATTTATGGTCATCTTGCAAGTTTTGTCTTTTTCCTGACCCTTTTTTCAGTTTCTTTGTATTCACATGTAAGTGAAACCATTCAAATTTACCTTTTTCCTTCTGACTTATTTCACTTAGCATAATCCCTTCCAGCTATATCCATGTTGCTGCAAATGACAAGAATTTATCTTTTTTGATTGCTGAGAATAAAAAACTAGCCAATTTTTAAGGCTGTTGATAGATTTTTGCCAAATTGCTCTCATTAAGAGTTAAAAGATCATTATTTTTCAGAATTAGTACAAAGAGGGATTTTTTTAAAGTCACATTTAATCACTGGTAATCATCTTGAGCTATAGCCTGATTATACTAGGTAGTTACTTGAGTTGAGGATATGGAAATTAATTGTGGATTAAAGAGGAAATAAACTTTTTCATATCTACTGAATGAGGATCCAGCCAGAATCAAATGTTTCTGGGGTTGAAATTTATTTTTGGTAATTATCTGTCTCAAAAAGCTGAAAGAAAAAAAGAACTGTGAATTTCAAGTTTTTAATATCTATTTTAGTTGAAGATGCACATATATTTTGATCCAGAAATTTCACATATAAGCATATTTAGGACACTCTCATGTGTGAACAGAGGTATAAAAACATTTAGAACAGTAATATTTATAATAGCAAAGCAGTCCTGTCTGTCAGTAGGAAATGGATATACATTGGTATGAAAGAACAGTGCAGTGAAAATGTTATTACAGATATCCTTCTTTATCAACATGGCTGAATCTCATAAGCATAATAATTGTGAAAAAAGAGAAGAAATATCTAGTTATAGAATTACTCATATGCAACCATTTACTATTGGTTTTGGAAACATGAAAAGCCTGTGATATATTTTCTTTAGGAATACATACAGATGGAGTAAAAGTATGAAAAAAGGATGAACATGAGCATCAAATTCAGAATAGTAGTTATACTGTGAGAAAGTGAGAGCTATGTTATTAGGGATTCGTTTTCAGAGACTTCCAAAGTTTTGATAATGTAGAATTATTTTCCATGAATATGGTATTATTATAATATTGTATGGTGAATCTAGACTTTAAATTAAATGCAAATGTTTACATGTTTGAGTTTCTTCAGTATATTTTATACAAATAGTTGTTAAGAGTACAAGTTTCCATTTCAAATCCAGAAAATTTATGACAAACATCTTGCATTATGATTTAATTACTATATCCCCAAGGAGGTATTAAAATTAGTCCTGTGGAAGTGATTAAAGTTGTATAAGGTTAAATAAGATTGTAGTTTGTCACAACAGCATTAATAAAGGAATCTGTTCATGGTTCTTGATTAATGCCAAGTATGGCCAACACAAGGGGGTTCATTAAGCTACCTCACATGGGTAATTTAGCATGTTGTTGTGCCTGCTGAGTGCTTTGATTGTGTGCAGCTCTGAGTTTCAAAGGTATACCTCTGATGCCACTAAGTTCTATTCAGAAACAAACTTCTTTTGCTTTAAATTTTCCTTTATGCATACTTATATTTTGGACATGTTAAACATTTCATATAAAATATTTAGTCCAGTTTGGAACAAAAAAAATCTCTTGGCTTTTTAATGAATTCCCCTCATACTATGTACCATAAGATTTCCTAGAAAACTCTTTTCCTTTTGTATTTTTCTTTTTCCCGAAACATAATATGTCTTAAAATCTGATGCAACTGTATCTTAAGTTGGGAGCTAAGTGTCAGCCTATATGTTATGTATTTTTACACATTTTCTGTTTTAAATAGTCTGTATGCACATTTTAAACACTGTGGATGTGGGTATCTCTTCTGTGGTAAAATATTTCTTCAAACTAAGATGGGGAAAATAAAGGTGCTGGATGGGGAATCCCCTGTCATATGTATAATCTGTTCTTTGGTGTCTGATCTCTGCTGACTGGTAGAGGAATCCCCAGCATTTTGGAAATACTTAGAATATCAAGAAAGTTTTTCAGTGGACAAGGGTTTTTCTCACTTCCTTTAAAGTACTTCCTAGTGTTTGTATATCATGATAATGCTTTTTTTGGCTCAGTTGTGAAAATATTTGTAGTTCATATCTTTATCCGTAGAAAGGTCAATCTTTCACCTTTGTATATAAGGAAATTTTAACATGTTAGTGTGGTGTGATACACAGTGCACAATGAATTTTCACCATCTTAAAATCAGATTCTGGCTTCTTCCCATGTAAACTATGTCACCTTGGGCAAAGGGTAAATTAATCAGTTTCTGATTTGCTGTGATAATCAAAGGAGATACTTTCTATAAAATACCTGCCATATAGGCACTTCTCCAAAGAAGAAAAGCAAATGGCCAACAGATACATGAAAAAAATGCTCTACATCACTTATAATCAAGGAAATGCAAATCAAAACCACTATGAGATACCACCTCACACCTGAGAGGATGGCATACATTAAAAATACAGGCAACAACAAATGCTGGAAAGGATGTGGAGAAAAAGGAACTCTTCTACACTGCTGGTGGGAATGTGAACTGGTCCAACCACTATGGAAAGCTGTATGGCGATTCCTCAGACTGCTAAACATGGAGCTCCCATATGACCCAGCAATACCACTTTTGGGAATTTACCCAAAGGACACAAAAACACTAATCCAAAAGGATACATGCACCCGTATGTTCATTGCGGCACTGTTCACAATAGCAAAGGTATGGAAGCAACCCAGATGTCCAAAAATAGATGATTGGATCAAGAAGATGTGGTACATATACACAATGGAATACTATTCAGCATTCAAAGAAGATAAACACA